>JAJAQF010000360.1:0-23335 GCA_020510985.1 Pholidichthys leucotaenia
TTCAATCAAAAAATGTAACCTGCAACATTTTAAAGTTAATATACATGATCAAGACATCAGTTTAGTTACAGAATTCAAATACCTTGGCATTGTACTAGATCCTCAACTCAAATTTAATCTTCATATAAAGAAAATTTCAAAAACAGTAAAAAAAAATCTGAACTGCTTTAAATTAATTAGATAATACATACCATACAAAGCAGCTGTACTGTATATGCATTCTATGGTTTTTTTCTCATATATCATACTGTTTGACAGTCTGGGCTCAAGCAGCCCCTTCCACAATAAGACATATAGGTTCATTATATAATCAAACTCTAAAAATCTTGGACAAAAAGCCCATTAGGTGGCATCACTGTAATATTTTTAAAAAAATACAACCTATTGAGTTTTGAGAGTTTCATTGACCTCTGTTTTCTGAAATTAACTTTCAAATGTTTCCATAAATCAGCACCCGAGCCACTTGCTGGTTTCATCCAAAGACAGGACAGCAGCAGAGCCACCAGGAGTTCTGTTAACAATAACTGTAAAATATTCCACCGCAGAACCACATTTGGACAAACAGCTTTCTCTATAAAGGGCAGTCACATCTGGAACACAATGCCAAATGAAATTAAAATAATAACGGACTTTAAAACATTCACTAAAAAGGTTAAAAACTGGCTGAAAAATAAACAAGAATGTACCCATGTATGAAATGATTGTCTGCAGGGTGAGAGTGAATGAAGGGAAGGAATGAATGTGTTTGTTTATAGTGAGTGACGAAGGGAGGGAGGCCTGAAATAGGCAAATGTGAGTCAGGTTGTTATATTGTGTATTTATAATATTTATAATCTTTATAATATTTATAATATTTATAATTGTGTATTTATAATGTATTTACAATCTTTTTTGCATTGATGTATGTGGTTATTGTTTATTCTGTTTTCATTTTTTTATCTTTTCCTTTCCTTTTTTTCTTTTTACTTGTTTCTCCTTTCTAAAGCCCATCCAGGGACAAGAGTTGCAAATTAGCTAATAGCTATACACTCTTTGTGCAACACATCAGATTGATTGTCATTGATTAATTGTCTATGTTTATTGCACTGTCCCTGTCAAATAAACAAATAATCTAATACAAGACCACTGATAATCTCCCTCTATCTGGGGCTCCACGCAAGATCTCACCCCGTGGGGTCAAAATTATCACGAGAACGGTGAGCAAAAATCCCAGAACCACATGGGGGGACCTAGTGAATGACCTGCAGAGAGCTGGGACCAAAGTAACAAAGGCTACATCAGAAACGCACTACGCCGCCAGGGACTAAAATCCTGCAGTGCCAGACGTGTCTCCCTGCTTAAGCCAGTACATGTCCAGGCCTGTCTGAAATTTGCTAGAGAGCATTTGGATGATCCAGAAGAGGATTGGGAGAATGTCATATGGTCAGATGAAACCAAAATAGACCTTTATTGTAAAAACTCAACTTGTCGTGTTTGGAGGAGAAAGAACACCATACCTACTGTGAAGCATGGGGGTGGAAACATCATACTGTGGGGCTGTTTTTCTGCAAAGGGACCAGGACGACTGATCCGTGTAAAGGAAAGAATGAATGGGGCCATGTATCATGAGATTTTGAGTGGAAACCTCCTTCCACCAGCAAGGGCATTGAAGATGAAACGTGGCTGGGTCTTTCAGCATGACAATGATCCCAAACATACTGCCTGGGCAATGAAGGAGTGGCTTCGTAAGAAGCCTTTCAAGGTTCTGGAGTGGCCTAGCCAGTCTCCAGATCTCAACCCCATAGAAAATCTTTGGAGGGAGTTGAAAGTCTGTGTTGTCCAGCGACAGCCCCAAAACGTCACTGCTCTAAAGGAGATCTGCATGGAGGAATGGGCCAAAATACCAGAAACAGTGTGTGAAAACCTTGTGAAAACTTACAGAAAACGTTTGACCTCTGTCACTGCCAACAAAGGGTATATAACAAAGTATTGAGATGGACTTTTGTTATTGACCAAATACTTATTTACCGAGGAATTTACCAATTAATTCATTAAAAATCCTTCAATGTGATTTTCTGGATTTTTTTTTTCTTATTTTGTCTCTCATAGTTGAGGTATACCTATGATGAAAATTGGAGACCTCTCATCTTTTCAGTGGGAGAACTTGCACAATTGGTGGCTGACTAAATACTTTCTTACCCCACTGTACATAAATACATTCAAACACTTAATGTGATTTTTCCTTCAAATTTTCACCAACTGAGGTGCAAATCTGAGGACGACTGTGTCCTCATCTGGACCCACAGTTGTGCTGTTTTTAACACCTCTGTTTTAAGAGCGGACCGTCCCAAAACAAGAACAAAAATCAGGTTCTATTAACTCAGGGGGTTTCAACCTGTGTCTCTGGATCCACACCAGGAACCACGAGAACCACAGCGTCTCCTGGTGGGTTTGGCAACAAAATATTAAAAATAAAAAACAAAAACCACAAATACTTCAGAAAGAAGAAGTCACAATTTTGGAGGAAAAAAAATCAGAAAAAGTAACAAACTTGAAGAAAAAATGTCCCAAATTGTCAAGAAAAGCCGAAGATTTAACAGCTAATTCTCACAAATTTAAAGAGAAAAGAGCAAATTGATGAGAAAATTGTCTGGCTTTCATGATGAAGAAATGTCCACAAATTTACATGAAAATCTTCCAAACTTGAGCTAAAGCCCAAAATGCACGAATACTCTGTCAGAGGTGTAAGAATGAAAACATTATTGTGAGTTCTAAACTTTGAATGAATGAATGACACATTTACAGTGATGAGGTTTCTCCACATGATTTCTATAGGAATTAAAGTCCATCTAAAAACAGCAGAAGTCAGGAGGCAGTTGAACAGCAAGTTTAGAGTCTGCAGGTTAAACAGCTGATTTTGACATCAAATGTTCTAAAAAAATCAAACTTTGCGGCACCAACTTTACACCAAAATCCAGAATCTGTTTGCCGCAGCTGAGAAACTTCAGTGAAGCTTTGACTGAATCCAGATGTTGTTCAGCTTTGACTGAATCCAGATGTTGTTCAGCTTTGATCTTCTTCTTCCTGTTTGTTCCAGCAGTGATTGATCTGTGGTCACATGACCAGCTGCTGGTGTTCAGAAGAGAAGAAGAAGCTCGTCCTCTCTCAGCACACATACCATCAGGTTTATCATCTCCAGCTGCAGAGAGAATGAGAAATGAGAGAGGAGAGAAATGAGTGTTTCAGAGACTCACTTCATCAGCTGTCAGTCAGTGATGCAGCACATCCAGCACATTTCAGCATCTGGATGAAACCAGTGACACAAGGACACAGATCCAGATGTGATTGCTGGACTTCAGCAGAGCTTCTGGTCTGGAGGAAGAGCTCATGGTTCCTAAATGTAACGCTGGTTCTCTGGAATCAGAGCCAGTGATCAGAGGCTTCAGTCAGACTGATCTCAGAGCTGTGACAAAGATGAAACTGATCAGTAGAAAAACCATCTAAGTCTACTCTTCAAAGCTTGTCTATGTGTGTAGATGGTTCACCCAGATTCATTTTTAAAGGAAGAGATTTAGCTTACTTGGAACAGGTATTTATTTAAGCAAGCAAGTTGAATATAGTAGGTTACAGCGCTGGGCCAAACATTCTTTCCCTGACAGCAACAGACTGTGTCAGTTCATGAAGTCTGACTAACTATGCTCGCCCTGACCCAGAATATTTATACACAAATGAACAAAGAAGAAAGCATGCAGAGAAGATCTGAAGGTCTGCTCCTGGCTCCGGGTATCAGATGAAGGCCATTTCCCATCCTTTATTACAACGGTGTTTCCTCCTCACAAACACCAGGCGTTTTATTGCCCTTTTGTGCTGAGACCTCCTCATAAACTCCAGGCGTTTTACTGCCCTCTGTGTTGAGGCAGAGGTCCACATTTGCTCCATTTGCAGGAAATAAACCACACATCTGCCAATATATACATTCCATTATGGCATATTGGTCATAGTACCTAAGTATAAGCAGAATACAAACATTTTGAGTCACACAAATAACTATTATATGGTTATATTGATCACACACATATGTTGAATCACACAAATAACTGTTATGTGGTTATATTGATCACTTTATCCCATCAATTTCCCCCTTTTGGTCTCATCCATGATAAGACCAATAACTCAAACCCTTTAAGCCTTCAAAGGCACGTCATAGTCCTCCTCATCATCATCTTTGTCTGATTCCATTTCAAGTGCAATTGATCCATCAGGTTTTAATAATGGCATTTGATATGGAGGAGGTTGTTTGCCTTCCACTGCTGTAGTGATGATCCTGAGGCAAAGAGATTGAATACAAGGGACACAACAACACCCACAAAATGCAAAGATAGCAATAACACTTACAATGGATATAATGATAGACACAATCACATCTTTCCATTTTCCAAACACTTTCTCCATCCATTCATCCATGGGATTATTTATGCCTGAGGCCTCATACATTTCCTTGGAGAGACTCCTCAAACCTTCCAGTGCTTTCATTACCGACCGACCCATTGGGGGCGAGCAGCACTGACCTTGAATCATAGCGCACACACCCCCTTTTTCAGCCAACACAGCATCTAAGGCCATCCTGTTCTGAAAAGCCATCAATGAAGTGGCTGACAACTGCTCGGCTATGCCTTCCACTGCATCTCTGGTCAGATTAGCCAGCCGCAAGGTATTGTAATGCACATAATTAATTCTATCCACATTCTTATGGGGCAGCACAGGGAAAATAGCACTAATAATAGGCAGGTGTTCAAACCCTGCAGCAATCTGGTCTGCCAATTTGTATTCATTTGGTACTCCTCTAGGGACTCCAATTGCATCAATATAAGTGGGACTGTTCTTAGTCAGATCAAAATCTGTAGCCCGTTCAACTCTGCTTGGACCCGTAACTTGTGTACTATTTGGCCTATGTCCACCAAGTGTTAAAGGGACAACCAACCGTACCATAGCACACCGACCAGACCACTTCTCTGGTAGGTGTACATAAACTCCTGGACCGCCACAGTACCAATACAGATCAGCTCTACTCCAAGACAAAATGAAATTTGTGCTATTAATTCGTGTCTCACACCAGCTTCTGTCAATCTCACCTATTGATGGACCATCCTGCTTATAGAAACAAGTGTACTTGTTTGGTTGGGGTATCACTTGTGGTGGACGAGTATCATTGCTTATTGGTGGATAAAGAGCACTAAAACTTCCACACTTTGGAGGGTTAGCCATCATGAACAACTGAACCATGCACTTAAATCCTTCTCTGTCTGTGAAAGGGTGCAAAGGAGCTGGCTCTGTGATCAATGTTGGACGAAATGCCATACAGGCTACACAATCTTCCATACCCACTGACTTAGCTGTGTCTGCCACCCATTCTAACCATAAGTTTCTGTTCCCATATCCTGTGGCTATTTTAATGACATCACTGGGTGTAAACTTAGAGAAATCCATTCGCGTCACCTCTGTTTTGGCCTCTGACTGTGTGCTTTCTGAAAGAGGGGGTCCTTTAATTCAACTTTAATGAACCTCTTTATGTCAGTTCCAAACTGATTAACTCCTAGTATGAGATAAAAACTGTCTTTAACTGAAGGGTTGAGATAAGGACTCTCCCACTGCCCCTGAAAACTCATCAACATTGGGTTACCATAGCTCGACTGCTGCCTAACAAATGTCCAGTTCGTCCACCAGGCCCCCTCTGTTCCACTTAAAACTTTGGGAGTCCAAGAATTTCCAGTCCAACCACGTATCATGTCCCAATTGTCACACCAACTTTCTTCTGAGACAAATCCCACATTTGTCAGATAATATTCACTCACTTTGAAATCATTGCAAACATACACCTCATACTTCCTCCAGCTGTCCTGATCTGCACCACAGTCAATGATGTTACATAAATCGAACCGAAACATTGTCTTTGAACCCCTTGTATACTTTAGTCTGACACCCCCATGCACCTTCAAACACTCATCTGGGTCATGCACCACTGTCTCCCTGGGTTTTCTAATCTTACATTCATCTCCAATCACACCGAACAGAGTCAGTATCACACTCACTGCTGCCAGGGCCCCTAAAATCATACAACCCATCATCCATTTCCTTTTTCCTTGTTTCTGGAGTCTCTCCATTCTTGACACAGTCACACTCTTACACAATGCACAAATTATTGATTATATGATGATTATAACACTCAAACAAATATAATGTCTCTAAGTCAGGAATATATAACTACAAAACACCCTTGTATATGTATATTTGTTTTTTCAATACAAAAGTCACTGGTTACTGTCCTTTTAGTCCTTGTTTGATGTCACTCAATGTACGTCCAGGCTCTTCAGCAGCTGCACACATACTCCAGTGGTACCATGTGTCGCCTTTACCTTTTAACCTCACTGCGTGTGAAGTTCTTTCCACCACTTGGAGTGGTCCTATCCACCTTGGTTCTGACCACTTCCTTTTTATGCACTTCAGGAGAACCCACTCTGTTGTGATTGGTTCTGTGGGTTTTAAATCACCTCCTGGCTTCTTCTTTTCCTGTACCTGTTGTGAGAAAGCTGACACAAGAGCTCTTAGCTGGTCATAAAATGGTTTATAGCCCATCTTGGGCTCTTCTTCCTCACACAACTGCAATCGTGCTTCCGGTCCTGGGAACTGACGACCTGTTAAAAGTTCATAAGGAGTAAAACCTGTTAAGCTGTTAACAGAACTTCTAACCGTCAATAGGGCAAAAGGTAAATCATCTAACCAGTTCATTCCTGTCTGGCTACAGATCTTCGCAAGCTTCACCCTAATGTTTTGGTTCATTCGTTCAACCTGACCTTGAGATTGAGGGTGATAAACTGTTCCAAATGAATGTTTTAGGCCTAACATTTTTTCCACTTTTTGTAGGTATTGATTTTTGAAATGTGTTCCATTATCTGATCTAATTCTCCTAGGAAATCCATAAGTAGGGATGTACTGATTTATTAAAAATTTGATCACTGTTTTGCTGTCTTCTTTCTTTGCAGGATACACTTCAGGCCATCCTGTAAATGTGTCCACTGCCACTAGGAGATATCTGTATCCCCTAATTCTTTCCACCATGTCAGTGTAATCTATGATTATCTCCTGACCTGGCAAAGTAGGCAATGGAAAATGACCTTGATGAACTTTAACCGTCTGTTTTGGATTGTGAGAAACACAAATAGCACAACTTTTTACAAAATTTTGTATCATATCAGGGAGAAAGGGATGCCACCAGTGACCCAAATGTCTGTTCATTTGTTTAGCTCCTACATGTGCTAACCCGTGAGCTTCATGTAACACATTTTCTCCGATTCCTGGGGGTAACACTGGTCTACCATCCTGTGCTCTCCACAACCCTTCTTCTTCTGTGGCACCTCTCTGCTTCCACACTGTTTTTTCTTCAGGAGACGCTTTTCTCTGTTCATCTATTAACATATTTACATCAATCTGTGACAAAATGTCCTGAACCTCCTTGCCTGTCTGTGTCAACATTAACAATGGCTGATATCCTGCTGCCTTTTTTGCTGCTTTGTCTGCCTCATGATTACCTCTAGCCACATTTGTCTCTGTTTTATTGTCATGACCTTTGCACTTTACTACTGCTACCTGTCGTGGTAACATTAGCACTTCTGCTAATTTCCTCATTTCTGTTTCATGCTTTATAGCATGAAACAGTTTTTGACATAGCATGTCAAAAACCCTTGTCTAATCCATTGGGCTAATTCTGTGTTAGATAGATAGATTAGTTTATTTGACAGGGACAGTGCAATAAACATAGACAATTAATCAAAGACAATCAATCAGATGTGTTGCACATAGAGTGTATAGCTATTAGCTAATTTGCAACTCTTGTCCCTGGATGGGCTTTAGAAAAGAGAATCAAGTAAAGAAAAAAAAAATACACAATAACCACATACATCAATGCAGAAAGATTATAAATACACAATTATAAATATTATAAATATTATAAATACACAAATATAACAGCCTGACTCACATTTAACATAAATATTATAAATATTATAAATACACAAATATACCAGCCTGACTCACATTTAACACATATAACACAACTCACATTTGCCTATTTCAGGCCTCCCTCCCTTCGTCACTCACTATAAACAAACACATTTATTCCTTCCCTTCATTCGCTCTCACTTTGCAGACAACTAATTCATACATGAGTACATTCTTGTTTATTTTTCAGCCAGTTTTTAACCTTTTTAGTGAATGTTTTAAAGTCCGTTATTATTTTAATTACATTTGGCATTGTGTTCCAGATGTGACTGCCCTTTATAGAGAAAGCTGTTTGTCCAAATGTGGTTCTGCGGTGGAATATTTTACAGTTATTGTTAACAGAACTCCTGGTGGCTCTGCTGCTGTCCTGTCTTTGGACGAAACCAGCAAGTGGCTCGGGTGCTGATTTATGGAAACATTTGAACGTTAATTTCAGAAAACAGAGGTCAATGAAGCTCTCAAAACTCAATAGGTTGTATTTTTTTAAAACATTACAGTGGACTTCCGGTTATGGCTGCCACGTAGGACGGACGTGTCTCGCTCTGCTCTGCTCCTGGAGAAAAAAAAATCGGCAAATAACTCTCTCATTTGGGACAGAACGTATCGCAGCATTTGGGCGAGGATATGTCGGCGAAGCCTAAGGCTGGAAAACCAGGAAAAGGAAAAAGCGAGCCGCCGAAACAGTCCAAATTAACGGACTTTCAGGTCTGTGACGCAGCAAACAAAACTCCATATATGGCGGAGGAGGCTGGCGGCGGTGCGATGTTTGCGGGGAATGGCGCAGATGCGCTGATGGCTGCCATGAGTTCAATGAGAGCGGACTTTTCCTCTAGATTTGATGGGATTATGACAGCGTTGGAAGGAATAAGAAAGGAATTGGGTGACTGTGTAGAACGAACGGCGCAGATGGAGCTCCGTCTCGCTAGTGCTGAAGATGACGTCACCCGTCTTCAATTAAAGGTGCGCACTTTGGAAAAAAAAAAAAAATCTCTGGAAGATAATATTTTGGATTTGGAATCTCGGTCGAGACAGAATAATTTGAGGCTGGTGGGTCTTCCAGAGGAATCAGAAGGTCGGGACGTATGTTCCTTTCTGGAAAAGTGGATTCCGGAGGTGCTGGGCAGCGAGGAGTTGCAATCAGCAGTGGTTCTGGAAAAAGCACATCGTATTGGCCCACGGAGAGATAAGGGACCGCCGAGGACCTTAATTATGAAGTTTCTTAGCAACAGAGACAGGATGAAGATCTTCAACGCTGCACGTGCTAAAGGAGAGATTAAACACCAGGACCAGCAGGTGCGGTCCTACCCAGATTTGGCCACAGGAATCCAGCAATTGAGGAAGCAGTTTGATCCCATACGTAAGGAGCTGCGCAACCTTGGGATTCGTCATGGTGTAATCTATCCTGCGAGACTGCTGACCACGTATGAGGGCAGAACCCACATTTTCAAGACCCCAGAGGAGGCGCAGGAGTTCATCAAGAAGATCAAAGAAGAAGAAGAGACTGGTGGGAGCTAAGCATGAACAAAATATAAGGTAGAATAATTAAGCATTTGCACAGGCATCTGACTGACTTGAAGTAAATAGTAAGTTTACAAAATATAGATTGTATTATATATTAAAAAAACAAAACAAAAACAAAACAAACAAAAAAAAAAACTATGATGTACAAAGTTGTTAAAAATTTTGGAGTTAAGTTGGAAAACTACAGAGGAGAGTTAATGTTACGTCATTAAAAGCAGTAGAGTTGGGGTGATTGGGAGGATGAAGAAGGAGTGGCTTAGGCTGTTCCCCGTGGGTGTGGAACGGTCGATGGCTATATCGGGAGACAGAATTTTTCTTTTGATTTTGGGGGGTTTGCCACAAGTGTGGGAAGGGGAAATTTGTTTGTGTGTAGTTTGTAGGATGAATGTTCAACCACTCATGTTTTTGCTTCTCTGTATGAGCATGTTTACACTGCAAGGTAATCCTAAACTCTCTATTGATCATGGACCAAAGTGTTAATCTTAATTTAACTTCATGGAATTGCAGAGGTCTACAAAATTTAAAAAAACTTAAACAAGTTATGAATAAAATAAAGGACATGGGTTCAAGAATTGTGTTTTTACAAGAAACTCATCTGATAGAGGAGGATGTTAAAAGAATTAGGAGTAGATGGCAGGGAAGTGTATTCACCTCTTCATTTTCATCCCGAGCCAGGGGAGTTATGACTCTCATACATAAATCAGTTCCTTTTCAGGTGAAAAATGTAATTGGAGACAAATTTGGAAGATATGTAATCATTCAAGGTTCTTTGCTATTAGAAAATATAAATCTTGTGAACTTATATGGTCCCAATATAGATGATCAGAAGTTCTTTGCTAATTTATTTCTCATCTTATCATCACTTACAGGGCAACATATAATAGCAGGGGATTTTAATTGTACATTGAATCCAGGTGTGGATAGATCAACAGGACTGGATTGTACGCACATTGGATGTAGGATGACTATTAATCATTTTATGAAAGAATTGAGATTGTTAGATATATGGAGAGAAATGAAACCACAAGTTAAAGCCTATTCTTGTTATTCCAGTACCTACAAGACATTCTCACGTATTGATTATTTTTTGATTTCCACAGAATTAAGGTCCAAGATTCAAAACTGCTTTTATGATAACATCGTGATTTCTGATCATGCACCCTGTTGTCTAATATATGTAGATAAAAAATTGACAAAGGAATCAGGTAGATGGCAATTTCAGCATAAATGGCTTCAGGATGAGGAATTTGTCAAGTATATAGAAAAACAGATAGACGAGTTCTTTGACATCAATACTACACAAACATCAGCATGTGTAAAGTGGGAGGCTTTCAAAGCTTTTATTAGGGGACATATTATTAGTTATACAGGATCAAAATCTAAGAAGACTCGAGAGGAGAGAGCTAAATTGGAACATAAAATAAAAAGTCTTCAGGAAAAAGTGTATGCAGTAAGTGACCCAAGGTTGGAGAATGAATTACTGATTTTGAGAGCTGAATACGACAAAAAATCAGCGAATAGAGCTGCCTCGAGTCTTCTAAGATTGAAACAATCTTTTTATGAACAAGGTGAAAAATCAGGAAAATTATTAGCATGGCAGATTAAACAATTGGAAATTAAAACACCAATTACCAGTATTATAAGTAACGGACAGGTAGTTATAGATCCTTTAGAAATTAATAGAGCCTTTAGAGATTACTATGAAAAATTATATGATACCAAAAATGAACCTGATTTAACAAAACTAAATGGGTTTTTGAACGAACTATCTATACCGTGTATTCCAAATGAAAACAGGGAGATATTGGAGTCTAAAATTAGTCAAGAAGAAGTTGGGCTAGCCATTGATAATATGAAATCAGGAAAAAGTGCAGGACCAGATGGTCTTCCAGTTGACCTTTATAAAAAATTTAAGAATAAATTAATAAAACCTTTTTTGGAAATGGTTTTAGAAGCATTTCAAAATAATAATTTACCATCATACATAAATAATGCCTTAATTATACTGCTGCCAAAACCAGGTAAGCCCTCTAATAAATGTGAAAATATGAGACCAATAAGCCTATTAAACGCTGACCTTAAGATAATCTGTAAAATTTTAGCAAGACGAATACAAGAAATTTTACCAAATATTATTAATCGAGATCAGAATGGCTTTATAAAGGGTAGACAAGGCTTCCATAATGTAAGAAGACTATTTAATATTATTTATTTTAATAAAGAAGCACCGGATACAGCTCTCCTATCATTGGACGCCGAAAAGGCCTTTGATAGAGTTGAATGGCCCTTTCTTTTTGAAGTCCTACAAAGGTTTGGACTTGGAAATAATTTCATAAAATGGGTTCAAATAATATACAATAATGCTACAGCAGAAATCCTAACAAATAACAATATTTCAAAACCAATAAAAATCAATAGAGGATGTCGACAAGGCTGTCCACTTTCACCTTTACTGTTTACTATGGCAATTGAACCTTTAGCGATAGCGATACGTTTACATTCACAAATATATGGAATTAAAGTTGGACCAACAGAACATAAAATCTCCCTGTACGCCGATGATATAATTTTGTTTATGTCGAATCTAAAAAAATCAATTCCAACCTTGTTGAATTTAATAAAGAATTTTGGGGAAATATCAGGATATAAAATAAATAAAACTAAATCTTCAATATTAATGCTAAATGAGACCCAGAGAAATTACCCAGCCCCTGAGGTAAATCAATTCAATGTTGTAAATCAGTTTAAATATTTAGGAATCCAAATTATGCCTAAGCTAGAATCAGTCGCCAGTGTCAACTATGAAGCCTTAATGTCAGATATCAATGAGTTAACTCAGAGATGGATGTCACTACCAATGTCGATGATCGGGAGAATCAATATACTTAAAAGTAATATTTTACCTAAAATACTTTATTTATTTCAATACATTCCCTTATCACCACCTTTAGATCTATTCTCAAGAATAAAAAAAAAGTTAGTGGAATTTATATGGAACAACAGGAGGGCTAGATTACGTTTGTCTTTATTATATTTACCATTTGATCGTGGAGGTCTGAAATGTCCAAATTTTATGTTGTATTATTGGTGGGCACAACTGAGGTCTATGACATATTATTTTTCATCAAATGATCTCCCTCACTGGACTGAAATGGAATCATACAATTTACCTTTACCTCTTCCCATATTCATATACTCAGATTCGGCAAAAAAATTACAAAAACAAGTTAAAAATCCATTTGTAAAGCATATGATCAAAATATGGTGTGAAGCTAAAAACTATTTAAAAGAACCACAGTTATTGTCACAATTTAGTCCAATATGGGGTAATCAATATTTTAAACCAGGGAGAGCGGACGCTGTATTTAAAGTATGGAATTTAAAAGGGATACAAAAGATTCAGGATTTATATTTGCCATGTGCAGACAACATAATGTCTTTTGAAGAGCTGAGGATCAAATTTAATCTCAATAGAACACATTTTTTTAAATATCTTCAACTTAGAAACTTTATTCGATCAAATCAAAATAAAGCTCTCACTCGACCTATTTATTCATCCTTGGAAAAAATGATGATGAAAGATAGTAAAAGAAAGGGTATTATTTCAGAGTTTTATAACTCATTGACACTATCTTCAAGTGAAAATTCACTGAAAAGATTAAACTACTGGAAAGAAGATCTGCAAATTGAAATTTCAGAGGAACAATGGGAATTGGCTTGTACAGAAGCTCAAACCAAATCAATAAATGCACGCCTTAAATTGATACATTTCAAATGGTTAATGCGGATGTATGTTACACCGGAGGAGTTAAATAGATATAACAAAAATATACCAGATACATGCACAAAATGCATGGAAAGTAAAGGAACCCTATTTCATTGTTTATGGGAATGTAGATTAATAAGAATGTTTTGGGAGGAGGTGAGGGTAACAATTGAAAAAATAATCTCAAAACAAATCATATTGAATCCTAAACTGTTTTTGTTGGGTCTGTACCCAGAAAAGCATAATTTCAATAAAAGTGAAAGAACATTCATAGACCTCAGTTTGCTTAATGCCAAAAAATGTATTGCACTATTATGGAAAAAGACTCATAGACCAGATGTGACTCAGTGGTTAAGACAGATGTTAACAAACCTTCCATTAGAAAGAATAACATATATACTGAAATCAAAGGAAATTGTGTTTGAGAATATATGGAGACCTTTTATTGATTATGTAAAAAATTTAAACATAACTCTTGAAGAAGAAGGTGAATGATGTGTGTGGACCTTGTAAATTCCAAACTGGTGAACATAATATGTATACTAATGTATTGGATTGTCTAGACTAAACAGAGGAGCATTGTTGAAGACTTGATTTTGTTGGTGGTTGTTGGTGTTTTTAGGGTATTTTTTTTTTTTTTTTGTAGTACTTTAGTGTTAGTGTTTGATTGTATCATGTTTGTTAAAAAAAAAAAAAGGTTCAATAAAGATATTGTGGAAAAAAAAAACATTACAGTGATGCCACCTAATGGGCTTTTTGTCCAAGATTTTTAGGGTTTGATTATATAATGAACCTATATGTCTTATTGTGGAAGGGGCTGCTTGAGCCCAGACTGTCAAACAGTATGATATATGAGAAAAAACCATAGAATGCATATACAGTGCAGCTGCTTCGTAAGGTATGTAATATCTAATTAATTTAAAGCAGTTCAGATTTTTTTTTTACTGTTTTTGAAATTTTCTTTATATGAAGATTAAATTTGAGTTGAGGATCTAGTACAAGGCCAAGGTATTTGAATTCTGTAGCTAAACTGATGTCATGATCATGTATATTAACTTTAAAACGTTGCAGGTTACATTTTTTGATTGAAAAGCACATTGAGACTGTTTTCTGAAGGTTCAGCAATAGATGGTTCTTGAGGAGCCACTCTTGGACATCAACCATACTTGTAGACAGTACATCTGCAGCCTGTGCTGGAGTCTTGGCAGCTGTGTAAATAACTGCATCATCTGCATAAAGTTGGCATGTTGCAGCTGAGCAGTGTAACGGCAAGTCATTAATAAAAATGCTGAAAAGTAAAGGACCAAGAATGGACCCTTGTGGGATACCCATGCGGTTGTTTAAAAATGAGGATTTATCCTGGTGAACTTTTACACACTGTTCTCTATTCTGGAGATAAGATGCAAACCATTCTAATGTATCTGGGGAGAAGTTAAAAGATACCATTTTGGATAAAAGCAAACTGTGGTTTACAGTATCGAAAGCCTTTTTGAGATCTAGAAAAACAGCTCCTACCACATTACCCCTGTCCAAGGACTGTTTGACGTTTTCAATAAGGCAACAATTAGCTGTTTCTGTTGAGTATCCTGGTCTAAAACCAAATTGATGTGGATGAAGAAGTTGACTGTCTTGTAAGTAGTCTATCAGCTGTGTAGCTACAACTTTTTCAAGAACCTTAGATAGGACTGGTAAAATAGAGATTGGGCGGTAATTGCATATATCGTCTTTACTGCCTGATTTATGAACTGGTATGACGACAGCTTTTTTCCAGCCAGATGGAAATGTACTAGACCTAATGGAGAGATTAATGAGATGAGTCAGTGGTTTGATTAATATTTTGCTGTGCATTTTGAGAAAGGAGGTGCTCATATTGTAGATATCATTAGTTTTTGAGTTTGACAGTGTTTTAACAATACCAGCAATTAACTCTTCATTTACCTCATCGATGTGAAAAGTATCTATTGGAAGTATGGAATTTGTGTTGTTGAGCACATTTGGCAGCACAAAAATTTTTGTTAAGTCTTCCACAGAGCCCACAAAGTATGAATTAAATTCATTTGCCAAAGTAGCCTTGTCACTGACGGTCTTGCCATTGATTCTAAGTTCCTTTATCCCCTTCTGATCGTTTTTTTTTTATTAGTTAAGTTATTTAAATGCCTCCATAGGGAACTGTTGTTACCCTTTGCATGATCTATCAGTTTATTGTAATAGGATATTTTTGATTTTCGCAGCTCATGTACCACTTTATTTCTTAAACTTTTGTACACAAGGTGATCTTTTGTAGTTTAGAGGTTAATGATGTTTTCAATGCATAGTCTCGCCTCTTCATAAGTTTTCTTATTTCATTATTTAACCTTGGTAGGCTAATCTTCTGTTGTCTACTTTTAATTTGCTTTGTAAATTTTTCTATAGACTTTGTGATTGTTGCAGTTATAAAATTACAACAATCATCTACTTCATATGTTGACATGAGCTGCTCCCAATTTTGATTCTCTAAGTAATGTTCAAACTCCTCATTTTTTGATTTGGGAATAATAAAATTTGATTTGTCAATATCGACTCCCCCAAAATACTGTAGTCGCTTTTTAGTAAGTTTTCTGACAGCAAGAACCATGTTATGATCTGAGAGACCAGTTACAAGATTATAGGTTCTGGTTATTCGTTCTGGTTTATTAGTAAATACCATGTCAATAAGTGTTCTGGATTGTTTGGTTATCCTGGTGGGTCCTTTGATCATTTGTTGGTAATTAAATTTAGTCATGAGGCTTTTCAGTTTCTGTTTGTCCTTTTTATCAGACCAGTTAATATTAAAGTCACCATGAATTATTGTTTCTCTGTTCTTCGCGAGTTGTTTAACCAGATCACTTAATTCATTATAAAAGGAAGAGTTGTGTGACGGTGGGTTGTACACTACTGCAATGTTGAAATTCATTACCGGAGAGAGACATACATTAACAGCTAAACATTCGAGTGAAGTATTCAAATCAACCAGTTGACATTTATATTTCTCTTTGATGTAAATTAAAACACCTCCTCCCCTCCCTACCTGCCTGTCTTTTCTAAAACACTGATAGCCCACAATATCGATCATATTAGTGTCTATGTTCCTGTGTAGCCAGCTTTCTGAGAGACAAAGGTAGTCCAGATTTGAGTCCAACAGCAACACCGAAATCTCATCTCTTTTGGGGATTATGCTCCGTATGTTTAAATGCCCGCCTAGGATCCCCTTTGGTTTAGCCTTGGTGTCCCAAAGAACTCGTGCATGATTAACAGTTTGGAAAAATAAATGTTGTTTTTGCTTTTGTACAGCTCGGTTTTGTGCTAACCCAGTGGTCTGCTGTTTGATAGTGGCAGGTCCAGGGTTAAGGTGAGTATCTCCTGCCAGAAGTAGCAGAACTAACAGAACTTTAATTGTATACCCTCTGCCATATTGTGATTTTTGCTTAACAGCCATGTTTGCCTTATTTTGGAAGTTTTTGCTCAGGGCTTTTAAAGACCACATAGAGTACAGGGTGAGATGTCCATGCCCAAATCCATACAGATAAAACTTTTTAACTTCACCTTTAGTTGAGTTTGCCGGAAAATCCTTCTTGTTGCAGGTCCAGACACACAAAGACAAAACGAAGAGGAAGTAGATAAATAGAGAAGGCTTCGAAGTGATGCCCATCAGCCCACTTTTTAATCCGGTGGCAGCCATCTTCAGACTTTCTTGGAAAAAAAAAAAAATAAAATAAAAAAATCTGTGGATAGTAAAATAAATTCTGCTTATGTCGCCAGAATCCGATCCGATCGTCCTTGAATCCAGCTGGGCCTCAGCTAGCCAACTAGCCCCTTCCGCTGCTGGTCTCGTTGCTCATAGCCGCCGTAACTGGACTCCTGTCCCGCTCCTCCAACCGAGTCTCGTCGCACACTGCCGCTGCCACCGAGCTCCGCTGGGGTCACGGTAAGTCCTCCGCTGGGCACCGCCGCCTACCGCCGTCTGCCTGGGTGAAATCTCTGCTGAGCCCCGTCAACAAATAGCCTCCTGCCTGGTAGTATCTCCGCTGGGCCTCGCAGCTGGGCTCCGATTCAGGCTGTGTTAGGTGGAATGACTGGCGCCAGCATTAAGCTAACTAGCGTTAGCTTAGCGATCGCTTTGGGTAGGGCACATCAGTGAATCACAAAGAAAACGCTGGAAACGTTGGTCAGTTTACTCACAGTGGCCGGAGAAAGGCGAATCAAAGGGGTAATCCAACGGAGGTAGAAATTCAGCCCGTGCGTGTCCGTCATGAGCGCCGATCGCTGTAGGTTAGATATTGATTGACCCGACAACATAAGCTGAATCTGTATAAATAGTGACCTTTTTTCCTGCTGACCACTCCAATGCTTTGATCATAGCTGTCAATTCGGCCAACTGAGCTGATTGTCTGTCCTGCAATGTCCCATTTAGCACCTCCTCAAATCCATTTGCCTTTTGTCTCACAACTGCATATCCTGCCTTCAATCCTTCTGTAGGGTGACGAAAACAACATCCATCTGTGAACAAAACTTCATCTGGGTTAGTCAGTGGTGTCACAGATAAATCTATCCTCACCTTCACATCTTTTCTGACTATTTTTTCACATTCATGTGGTTCCCCATCCAACATCTGATCTGCCATGTTTATTCCTTCATGTGTGAATGTGATGTGTGGTGCTGATAGAATTTTTTCCATTCTTGTCTGTCTGATTGAGGTCATAGTGAACGCTGCAGAATTTACATATGACATCACGCTATGTGTGGTCAGGACAGTCAATGGATGTCCCATAACCACATGAGCTGTTTTTTTGCAAAATTTTTGCCACTCCTGCAGCATGATGTGTGCATGCTGGTTGCCTTTTTTCCATTGGGTCTAATATTATGCTAACATAGAGGAGTATCTTTCTTTCTCCCCCTTTTTTCTGAAACAGAACACCATTTACTGTGTGTTCTGCTTCAGAAACATCCAAGTGGAAACGTTTGTTGTAGTCAGGTGTTGCCAAATCAGCTGCATGTGAGAGTTCATTTTTCAAAGCAATGAATGCTTCCTCAGCTTCCTGTGTCCACAGTAACTGTGCAGCAAGATTTCTCATGCCTTGTTCATTAACCAGTGCATGCAATGGTTTTGTCCTTTCACTGTATTGTGGTATGTAATGTCTACTGAACCCTGTTAGACCCAGAAATGATAACATTTGTTTTACCGTGCATGGTTTGGGGTGATGAAGGATGGAACCTCTGTGTGACGCAGAAAGGCCAGAACCTGTGGGTGTGATAACACGGCCTAGAAAAGACGCATAACGCCTTGCACATTGTAGTTTTTGCCTTGACACTTTAGGCGTTTTTCCACTTGGAACCCAAAGGCCTCGTTTAGTACCGTTCGGCCTCCATTGTCCGGTTTCCCACTCGGAACCCAAAGGCCTCACAGTTCTCTTTTTCGGAACAGTTCCAGTTTTATCGACACTATTTTCGGCACCGTTAAAAGCAGGTCCGAAGGGTCCCTGCCCCGTTTCGTCACGCCACTGCTGGCCATTCATTGGTCTGTGCGTAGCATCATCAGAGTGGGCGTTACGTGGGCGTTACGCTGACTTTCGAGAATCGCTTGCTGGTCGCCATTTGCAATTTTTCGTCACTGAGCCCGCGAGCAAGTGATATTATAAACCACAACGATAGAATGGCTTAACAGAAATCAGCAGAAATCTAACACCGCAGTCCAGCAGAGTTTCCTGTGCTTTTCGGCTGATGAGAGAATGCAGAGGGAAGCAGACTGAGCCTGCAGTGGTGCGCACAAACAGACGCACCAGAAATTACACGGAGACGCACCGAGAATTAGACCCAGCCACCCGAATTGAATTGAATGTGCAGCCGCGACGCACCCAACTTCAGCAGTTGAAGCCGTGATATTGTGATATACAGGACGGTGAGTGATGTGATATTCATGCTTTATGTTATTTTTTCCAACAGTGGAAAGTTCACTTAGGACAGATGAAAACTTAATCGTGTTTAAACGATGACCTAGCTTAATGCTATGTCCATCCTTGTATGTTGTTTTTTGTTTTGACAATATCTGATTAAATAAACTAGTTGTAATCCTGTTTAAAAGTTTATTTTATTTATTTATTTATTTATTTATTTTTACATGTTGCACTTTCATGCTATGCATGAACTTAATTTGTGTGTATTTCATTGTAGAGTCCAAACCGGATCTGCTCAGAATGGCGACGTTTTGACACCAATGTATTTTGACAGGTAAACAACACATCATATTTATTGTCAAATCTTTTGCTTTTTAAAGCGAGGTAGTCGGATACGCAAAAGCCGATGGTGTATAGAACACGTATATTAGGATGTGAAATGTCGGCATCGAAACTGCTCCCATTTAGCTGTAATTAATATTCAAAAATGATATTTTCGGGAGGAAAGAATTCAATTTAAACAGCCACGGACCAAAAAACGTTCATTTGCTCATGGAACAGGTCATTCACACTTGCAGACAATCGCGCTATATGTGTCTGTAGGATTTTCTTTCCATGCACGCAAAAAAAAGCATATTTTTCCCTGGATCCGTCAAATTTAAAGGAGCACAAATTCCACTTAATATGAAAGGGACTGAACTGAGATTTATGTGTGTGAATATTAATTACAGAGTAATTGAAAATGAATGGCACATCCAATAATAGCCACCATAAAATAAACCGCTTGTTTATTTATTTTTATCAGATCATTTCTGTGATCCTTTGAGTTCTAGTCATAATAGTGTATCTTGCACCTTGGGGAATGGGAGATGTTCAGTCACCATTAGAATTTAGTTTATATGTGTATAGTATTTCATCTTTAAATTCATTCAGTAATAGAACACATTACAAATATTTGAGAGCCATTGTAATGCTTCCTTTTATATTTTAGCAATACAAGCACAAAACACCAGCCACACTTGAACCCAGGGCGACACAGCGGTGGCAAAATTTTATTGATAACGTTATTTCACACCATCACAACAACTCAGTATTTAAACTCAGTATAAATGGTGTAGAGATTGAAAGGGTCTCCAAAATTAAAATCCTTGGTGTAATAATTGATAATAAACTGTGTTGGAAGTCACATATTAATTATATTGAAGGTAAAATATGCAAATCAGTTTATTTATTTATTTATTTAGCGAATGCAAAGTCCTTAAGCCAAGCAGTTGCCTCCTGGTTTGCTGTATGGAGGGTGTGTAATCCTCCTTCCAGTCTTTGGAGCGGGCAAGCCTCTATGATGTGTTCCATAGTTTGCTCCTCTCCACATGCGCACAGTGGGCTAGGGCTACTGCCCCATCTGTGAAGGCTGGCCAAGCAGGGGCCATGTCCAGTCCTGAAGCGATTGAGTGTAGACCACTGTCTCCTTGGGAGGTTGGTGCCCGGGACCTGTTGGTTGGGGTTTATCACCAGCTGTTTGTTTGGGACCTCCTTGGTCTCCCATTCCTCTTGCCAAGCTGTCTGGATGGTAAAGTCAGCTGGGGGAGGGTTTTTCCAAATCGGCCGTCTGGATGAAAGTCGGGCAGTGGGTGGGGTGTAGATATCTGCATGGATTGGTAAGTGAGGAAAATCTTTAACTTTTTGGAGCATCCTTTGAGTTAATGCTGCTCGCCGGATGTGTGGAGGGGCTATGTTTGACAGTACAGAGAGCCAGGGGAGTGGTGTTGAGCGGATTGTTCCAGTTATAGTTCTCATGGTTGAGTTGAGCTGGGTGTCTACATGGTGTGTGTAAGATGACCTGGACCAGACAGGGGCACAATATTCTGCTACAGAGTATGAAAGGGCCAGTGCTGAGGTGCGCAGGGTGGAGACTGCCGCCCCCCATTTTGCACCAGCGAGCTTGCAGAGCAGGTTGTTTCGTACTTTCACCTTAGCAGCCGTCCCCTTTAGATGTTCCTTGAAGGATAAGGTCCTATCAAGGGTCACTCCAAGATAAGTTGGATTTGGGGCATGCTTAAGCTTGAGTCCGCTCAGGTGGATGTTTAGTTCTCTGGCAGCTTTTGCATTGTGGAGATGAAATACACTGGAGACGGTTTTTGCTGGGCTTGGTTTTAGGCGCCAGATTTTGCAGAACTGGTCCAGTTTAGCAAGATCTTCCGTGAGCACCCGTTCCAGTGGTTCAAAGTCTGGTGCTTGGAATGCCAAACAGATGTCGTCTGCATAGATGAATTTGCGGGAATTTGTAGTAGGCAGGTCGTTTATGTAGAGGTTGAACAGAGTTGGAGCTAGAACTGAGCCTTGTGGGAGTCCGTTTTTCTGCATTCTCCATGCACTTGTGTTCTGACTGAGGTGGACTCTGAACCTTCGGTTGGTCAGCAGGGTTTTTATAATTGCTGTTGCCCAAGCAGGGATCGCCTTTATAAGTTTCAGGAGGAGGCCTTTGTGCCAGACCGTATCATAGGCGGCTGTAAGATCGAGAAACACAGCCCCCGTCTTCAGTCTGCTCTCGAAGCCATTTTCAATGAAGGTGGTTAGGGCCAGTACTTGTTCTCCTGTACTGCGGTCCTTGCGGAAACCTGCTTGATCCACACTTAGAATATCCTCTATTTCTGGGGAAATGCGTTGCAGTATTAGGCGCTCCATGATTTTGTAAGGAACGCTGAGTAGGGAGATTGGGCGGTAGCTTGCTGGTAGTTTGTGGTCTTTGCCAGGTTTTGGGATGGCAATGACCTTTGCTGTCCGCCATTTCTTTGGGATCGAGTTTGTTTGTGTGATCCTTGTGTAGAATTGTGTCAACCAGGTTAGGGCTCGGGGGCCAAGATTTTTCATGAATTCTGGGAAGATGTTATCGTATCCTGCTGCCTTTCCACATTTCAGGCCCTGTAGGACTTTCTCCAGTTCAGCAGCCTCGAAGGGTTCAGGGTTCGTTTCCTCTACAGGCATTTTTTGGTGTTTTTTTTAGCTCAGTTGTAACTGCTCTTCTGGTGTCTTTGTCTTGGGGTGCTTTGGCGATAGTCAGTAGGTGGGATGCAACTTGGTTGGGTGTGACGGATGCTCGGCTTTGGCTAGGGGGCTTCTGTGCAGCTCCTAGGCGACGGATGAGGCTCCAACATTTCCTGCTAGAGTGGGTAAAGCTCCGGTCAGCAACTGTCTCCTCCCATTTCTTTCGCCGGGCTGTATTTAGCGAGTCAATGAGATGGTCTGCTATCTCTGGGTCCCCTGATGTTTGATAGGATTGTAGGTGGGCAGCACTTTCTCCCTCCAAACATGGGACATAGAGGGGTCGGTAGCCTCGTGGGATTGCAGTATGGGCAGCCTTGAAGATTGCGCTGCAGAAGCGGTTGTATGCTTCATCTACAGTGATGGTGTGGAGTGGGATGGTAACAACGCTCCGGTCCAGAGTTTCACTGAATTTCTTCCAGTTGGCTTTGCGGAAGTTCCAGCGCATCTTCCTTGGGCTGTATATGACTGGAAGTTGTAGACCAATGTGTACAAGCAGGGGCCGGTGTTGGCTGTGTGGAAAATCATCAAGAATGAGGATCTGTGTAGGATATGGCTCCCCATTCAAAGAGCTGACCCAACACAGGTCAGGAGAATAGTCCTTCTTCCACCTAGCAGAGTGGAAGGTTCCTCTTTGTTTGGGGTCGTATATCAAAGCGAGGTCATTTCTGGATGCCCAGTCTGAAAGTGCCTCCCCATCACTGTCCACTGCTGGGTACCCCCAGTCAGGGTGATGGCTGTTAAAGTCCCCCACATAGATGGCAGGGTGGGGTAGGGTGGGTAAGACCTGCAGATCCCAGTTGGCATTAGGGGGCTTGTACACATTGACAATATGGAAGCCACCAATGATTATGATGTCTGAGAAATGTGTTGTTATCAGGTGATTTGCTTCAACTATGTCAGAACGCACATAGGTGGCACGCCCATGTTTAACATGTAGAACATAGCACAGGAGGTCAAAGCCTTTGATGGTGAAGCGGCCAGCTTCCTCTGTGCCAATATGAGTCTCTTGGAGGCAGATTACATCAATCGAATGTTGGAAGGCGAGGACTTCGATAAGGCT
>JAJAQF010000361.1:0-23066 GCA_020510985.1 Pholidichthys leucotaenia
GTTTTTTCTCAGCCACTGTGGCTGCCCGGGGAATTTTTGCCAGATAATCCCACACCAGACAACTGTCCGTCTCAGCGTTTGCAGTATAGCGCAGACACAGGCACGCTGCCGGGCCCGGCCCACCACTGTTTTCCACGCGCTTTTGTGCCAAAGACTTTGAAGAACATGGCGTTCGTGTTTGTCAGGCACGATGCCCACAGCCCTCCATTGCGCCCACCCTACGATGGCCCGTTCAGAGTGCTGGAAACAGGGGACAAACATTTTTTGTTAGACTTGGGGGGTTGTCGGGAGAAAATATGCATAGACAGACTTAAGCCCGCCTTTGTGGTGGTGGACAAGCAAGTGCTGTTTGCTCGGGCCCCTCGGCGTGGAAGACCCCCACTGAGAACTCCCCAGGTAAAATATTCATCAGAGCAGCCACACGGGCAAATCGAAGGTTCCCCCCCCCCCTCGCCATGGCCCACCCGCAGACAGACACACCCCCAGAAGCCCCTCACTGGTACAACAGCGCCGCGGAGGCGGTAAACCCCCGTTACAGCAGATATGGGAGGAGACTGAAGCCAAAAGGACGTGAAGATTGAAGCTCAGTCTGAGACTCTGGGGCGGGGGGGTGTAGAGAGGTGTAGAGACTGGGTTAATCATCTCAAACTGGATGCAGATGGTAAACAGAGAAGGACAATAGGTATGGAGATTATGGTGAGGTAGCAGGAAGAAGGAGTTGGGGGGAGAAAGGATGAAGGTATTGTGATGTGAGATGTCATGCAGATGTGAGATGGGCGGTGGATATAAAGGAGAACCCCCAGTGTATTGAGACATGCTTTTTCTGTGTATGACTGATGTGAGAGTGAATAAACTCATCTGCTCCATAAATCAGTATCGTTATTTACACTCTCCACAACATCTACATTCTCCATGCATTCGAGTGAAAGTCTTTTTGTGATCTCTTCAAAGTGGGTCAGAAAGAAATACTCTGACTCCACCGGGCAATCGTGGTGGTTTTGATTTGAGTGGTTGATCTGACAACCGTGGTGTATTTCTTCTCCGTATTTAGTGATGGTAACATCCAGAAATTTTATCAACCCAAATTTTACTACAGTATATCCAGAAACACGGGAGGTAGAAGATCCGCCGTGTATATTGGGTCACCTTCCTCAAAAATCACGTCGAGGCATGTAGAGGAAGAACCGTGCGGAGGGTCAGCGGTGTATTCTTCAGCATCCGTAGAACTGATCCACTCCGTTGCAGAAGGGAGGGTGGGTGAAGACGGTTGAGGAGGACCCTCGGTATCCGGGGAGCGTGTTTGTGAAGGCGGGAGGTCATCCTCGCTCGATATTGTGACATATTAGGGGTTGAATGAATGAATGAATGAATCTTTATTTCGGAGAGTACAGGTTAAAAGAAACTGAATAATATAACAAAGGGGGAAAGAAAATCCAACAAGGTCAAATTAGACAATAACTCCTCTGATTATACAATTCAACATAAGTTATCCGAAATGGGTGATGGCTGAAGCCACAGCTTATATTGCCCACCCATATTCCACCCAAGAATTCAAAAGAAAAAAACAAGACAAGAGCGATTACAATTCAGAACGAAGCTAAGACAAAATGTGACAACAAAACTAAGCTACAACACAACACAACACAGGCTGGATAGGACAATCCTTATGTGATTTTACATGTCATCTTGTATATATGTTTGGAGTATTTCTTCCTTTAGTTTTTGTTTAAATTGTCCAAGCGTTGTACATGATTTTAATTCAGGTCCAAAATCGTTCCATAATCTGACTCCTTGCACTGAAACACAGTGTTGCTTGGTGGTAGTTCTCACTGAAGGTTTTTGAAATATACATGTTCCTCTGAAATGATATTGTTTCTCCCTTATTTGGAACAACTTTTGGATATTTGCGGGCAGTGATAGATTCTTCACTTTAAACATTATTATTGCAGTTTTAAAGTCAACCAGATCTTTCAACTTGAGAGCTTTTAATTTAAGAAAAAGTGAGTTTGTTGGTTCCCTGTAAGCTGCTTTGTTTATTATTCTCATAGCTCTCTTCTGAAACATAAAGAGTGGATATACAGTATGTTTGTTTTATATGTATTTCCCCATACTTCATTACAATATGTCATGTATGGGAGTATTAATGAATGATGCAAGGTATATAGTGTGGGTTGATTCAGCAAATATTTCACTCTGTGTAGTATTGCAATTGATTTGGATATTTTACCTTTAATATAATTAATATGTGACTTCCAACATAGTTTATTATCAATTATTACTCCAAGAAATTTAGTTTCAGATACCCTTTCAATCTCTACACCATTTACCCTGAGTTTATATACTGAGTTGTTGTGATGGTTGTTAAAGACTATAAATTTTGTCTTACTTAAATTGAGCGTTAGTTTGTTTGAATCAAACTGACATAGTGCACGGCTCAGGAGACACACACGCAGGCTCAGAGTAGCTCAAATAGCTTTATTAACAACAAGGGTGTATGAATGTGTGTCTGCGAGATGTAAATGTGTTGGTGGTGGCGTCTGCTTCGGGCACAGAGGCAGGAGACCGTACAGCCGGACAACCCTATGGGAAAAGCACAGGGAGAAGGGTGACGGGCACACACCAACACAGGAGATGTAAAAGTTGGAGAGGAGCTTACTTGGAGTGAGCAGGTGGCTGGCACAGCAAGGACGAGGTCCGGTAGACAGCAACCTGGAGAGCCCGGTGCAGCAGCGAGGGAATGGAGACGGAGAGGAATGGTCCGCCGCCGGGAAATCCACCTGTGCACAGGGGAGCAGACTTGGAAAGGGAAAAAGGTAAGGGCTTCTTACCGCGATGCTTGCTGAAGTGTAAGGGGTAACTCACAGCAATCCAGCGAGTGAAGTCTGACGGCTTCAGGCCGAAGCCCAGGGCGAGGCGGCTTAAATCCCTCGCCGCTGATGATGTGCAGGTGTGCGTGCAGCTGGCGCCGCTGATGAGCGGCGAGGCGTGACACAAACCACAGTTTAAGCTTTCCTAATTCCTTTCCGAGTGTATCCAGAAGTTGTTACAAATTGCTTCCACTGCATAATAGATTAGTGTCATCGGCAAACAATATTAAGTCCATTTTTTCTGAAACTTTACATATATCATTTATATACATATTGAATAACAATGGCCCCAAAACTGAACCCTGTGGGACTCCACAAGTAACCTTCAGTAACTGTGAGTTTTTGTTACCACCACATACATACTGATATCTATTCTTTAAGTAACTACATAACCAGGACAGTGCTACCCCTCTAATACCACAATTTTGTAGTTTCTTTAATAATAAATTATGATCCACTGTATCAAATGCTTTTTTAAGATCCAGGAATACCCCAACTGAATACTCTTTATTTTCAACGGCAGTTGATATTTTTTCTATAAATTCCATTAGAGCAAATGCAGTTGTCCTCTTGTGTCTGAACCCATATTGCTGCTCACACAATAAATTATTCTTCAGTATGAAGTTGTCAATTCTCTCATAGAATATTTTTTCAAGTATCTTGGAAAATTGCAGCAATAGTGAAATTGGTCTATAGTTTGAGAATTCCTCTCTGTCACCCGTCTTGTATATCAGAATTACTTTAGCTATTTTCATTGCATTGGGAAATATACCTGTTTGGAGAGACAGGTTACAGATATACATCAGTGGTTTCACTAAGCATTCAATAATAGTTTTGACTAAGAGCATGTCAATACCATCACAGTCCGTAGATGTTTTACTTTTAAACGATTTAACAATTTCAATGACCTCTCTCTCGTCTGTGTTCTTTATGAAAATGGAGTCTTTTATAGCAGTGTTATTGCTTATTGTATCACCTGTAGGCGCCGTAATGGGTATTTCTGGAGCCAAATTAGGACCAATGTGACTTCCGGTTATGGCTGCCACGTAGGACGGACGTGTCTCGCTCTGCTCTGCTCCTGGAAAAAAAAAATCGGCAAATAACTCTCTCATTTGGGACAGAACGTATCCCAGCATTTGGGCGAGGATATGTCGGCGAAGCCTAAGGCTGGAAAACCAGGAAAAGGAAAAAGCGAGCCGCCGAAACAGTCCAAATTAACGGACTTTCAGGTCTGTGACGCAGCAAACAAAACTCCATATATGGCGGAGGAGGCTGGCAACGGTGCGATATTTGCGGGGAATGGCGCAGATGCGCTGATGGCTGCCATGAGTTCAATGAGAGCGGACTTTTCCTCTAGATTTGATGGGATTATGACAGCGTTGGAAGGAATAAGAAAGGAATTGGGTGACTGTGTAGAACGAACGGCGCAGATGGAGCTCCGTCTCGCTAGTGCTGAAGATGACATCACCCGTCTTCAATTAAAGGTGCGCACTTTGGAAAAAAAAAAAAAATCTCTGGAAGATAATATTTTGGATTTGGAATCTCGGTCGAGACAGAATAATTTGAGGCTGGTGGGTCTTCCAGAGGAATCAGAAGGTCGGGACGTATGCTCCTTTCTGGAAAAGTGGATTCCGGAGGTGCTGGGCAGCGAGGAGTTGCAATCAGCAGTGATTCTGGAAAAAGCACATCGTATTGGCCCACGGAGAGATAAGGGACCGCCGAGGACCTTAATTATGAAGTTTCTTAGCAACAGAGACAGGATGAAGATCTTCAACGCTGCACGAGCTAAAAAAGGAGAGATTAAACACCAGGACCAGCAGGTGCGGTTCTACCCAGATTTGGCCACAGGAATCCAGCAATTGAGGAAGCAGTTTGATCCCGTACGTAAGGAGCTGCGCAACCTTGGGATTCGTCATGGTGTAATCTATCCTGCGAGACTGCTGACCACGTATGAGGGCAGAACCCACATCTTCAAGACCCCAGAGGAGGCGCAGGAGTTCATCAAGAAGATCAAAGAAGAAGAGACTGGTGGGAGCTAAGCATGAACAAAATATAAGGTAGAATAATTAAGCATTTGCACAGGCATCTGACTGACTTGAAGTAAATAGTAAGTTTACAAAATATAGATTGTATTATATATTAAAAAAACAAAACAAAAACAAAACAAACAAAAAAAAAAAAACTATGATGTACAAAGTTGTTAAAAATTTTGGAGTTAAGTTGGAAAACTACAGAGGAGAGTTAATGTTACGTCATTAAAAGCAGTAGAGTTAGGGTGATTGGGAGGATGAAGAAGGAGTGGCTTAGGCTGTTCCCCGTGGGTGTGGAACGGTCGATGGCTATATCGGGAGACAGAATTTTTCTTTTGATTTTGGGGGGTTTGCCACAAGTGTGGGAAGGGGAAATTTGTTTGTGTGTAGTTTGTAGGATGAATGTTCAACCACTCATGTTTTTGCTTCTCTGTATGAGCATGTTTACACTGCAAGGTAATCCCAAACTCTCTATTGATCATGGACCAAAGTGTTAATCTTAATTTAACTTCATGGAATTGCAGAGGTCTACAAAATTTAAAAAAACTTAAACAAGTTATGAATAAAATAAAGGACATGGGTTCAAGAATTGTGTTTTTACAAGAAACTCATCTGATAGAGGAGGATGTTAAAAGAATTAGGAGTAGATGGCAGGGAAGTGTATTCACCTCTTCATTTTCATCCCGAGCCAGGGGAGTTATGACTCTCATACATAAATCAGTTCCTTTTCAAGTGAAAAATGTAATTGGAGACAAATTTGGAAGATATGTAATCATTCAAGGTTCTTTGCTATTAGAAAATATAAATCTTGTGAACTTATATGGTCCCAATATAGATGATCAGAAGTTCTTTGCTAATTTATTTCTCATCTTATCATCACTTACAGGGCAACATATAATAGCAGGGGATTTTAATTGTACATTGAATCCAGGTGTGGATAGATCAACAGGACTGGATTGTACGCACATTGGATGTAGGATGACTATTAATCATTTTATGAAAGAATTGAGATTGTTAGATATATGGAGAGAAATGAAACCACAAGTTAAAGCCTATTCTTGTTATTCCAGTACCTACAAGACATTCTCACGTATTGATTATTTTTTGATTTCCACAGAATTAAGGTCCAAGATTCAAAACTGCTTTTATGATAACATCGTGATCTCTGATCATGCACCCTGTTGTCTAATATATGTAGATAAAAAATTGACAAAGGAATCAGGTAGATGGCAATTTCAGCATAAATGGCTTCAGGATGAGGAATTTGTCAAGTATATAGAAAAACAGATAGACGAGTTCTTTGACATCAATACTACACAAACATCAGCATGTGTAAAGTGGGAGGCTTTCAAAGCTTTTATTAGGGGACATATTATTAGTTATACAGGATCAAAATCTAAGAAGACTCGAGAGGAGAGAGCTAAATTGGAACATAAAATAAAAAGTCTTCAGGAAAAAGTGTATGCAGGAAGTGACCCAAGGTTGGAGAATGAATTACTGATTTTGAGAGCTGAATACGACAAAAAATCAGCGAATAGAGCTGCCTCGAGTCTTCTAAGATTGAAACAATCTTTTTATGAACAAGGTGAAAAATCAGGAAAATTATTAGCATGGCAGATTAAACAATTGGAAATTAAAACACCAATTACCAGTATTATAAGTAACGGACAGGTAGTTATAGATCCTTTAGAAATTAATAGAGCCTTTAGAGATTACTATGAAAAATTATATGATACCAAAAATGAACCTGATTTAACAAAACTAAATGGGTTTTTGAACGAACTATCTATACCGTGTATTCCAAATGAAAACAGGGAGATATTGGAGTCTAAAATTAGTCAAGAAGAAGTTGGGCTAGCCATTGATAATATGAAATCAGGAAAAAGTGCAGGACCAGATGGTCTTCCAGTTGACCTTTATAAAAAATTTAAGAATAAATTAATAAAACCTTTTTTGGAAATGGTTTTAGAAGCATTTCAAAATAATAATTTACCATCATACATAAATAATGCCTTAATTATACTGCTGCCAAAACCAGGTAAGCCCTCTAATAAATGTGAAAATATGAGACCAATAAGCCTATTAAACGCCGACCTTAAGATAATCTGTAAAATTTTAGCAAGACGAATACAAGAAATTTTACCAAATATTATTAATCGAGATCAGAATGGCTTTATAAAGGGTAGACAAGGCTTCCATAATGTAAGAAGACTATTTAATATTATTTATTTTAATAAAGAAGCGCCGGATACAGCTCTCCTATCATTGGACGCCGAAAAGGCCTTTGATAGAGTTGAATGGCCCTTTCTTTTTGAAGTCCTACAAAGGTTTGGACTTGGAAATAATTTCATAAAATGGGTTCAAATAATATACAATAATGCTACAGCAGAAATCCTAACAAATAACAATATTTCAAAACCAATAAAAATCAATAGAGGATGTCGACAAGGCTGTCCACTTTCACCTTTACTGTTTACTATGGCAATTGAACCTTTAGCGATAGCGATACGTTTACATTCACAAATATATGGAATTAAAGTTGGACCAACAGAACATAAAATCTCCCTGTACGCCGATGATATAATTTTGTTTATGTCGAATCTAAAAAAATCAATTCCAACCTTGTTGAATTTAATAAAGAATTTTGGGGAAATATCAGGATATAAAATAAATAAAACTAAATCTTCAATATTAATGCTAAATGAGACCCAGAGAAATTACCCAGCCCCTGAGGTAAATCAATTCAATGTTGTAAATCAGTTTAAATATTTAGGAATCCAAATTATGCCTAAGCTAGAATCAGTCGCCAGCGTCAACTATGAAGCCTTAATGTCAGATATCAATGAGTTAACTCAGAGATGGATGTCACTACCAATGTCGATGATCGGGAGAATCAATATACTTAAAAGTAATATTTTACCTAAAATACTTTATTTATTTCAATACATTCCCTTATCACCACCTTTAGATCTATTCTCAAGAATAAAAAAAAAGTTAGTGGAATTTATATGGAACAACAGGAGGGCTAGATTACGTTTGTCTTTATTATATTTACCATTTGATCGTGGAGGTCTGAAATGTCCAAATTTTATGTTGTATTATTGGTCGGCACAACTGAGGTCTATGACATATTATTTTTCATCAAATGATCTCCCTCACTGGACTGAAATGGAATCATACAATTTACCTTTACCTCTTCCCATATTCATATACTCAGATTCGGCAAAAAAATTACAAAAACAAGTTAAAAATCCATTTGTAAAGCATATGATCAAAATATGGTGTGAAGCTAAAAACTATTTAAAAGAACCACAGTTATTGTCACAATTTAGTCCAATATGGGGTAATCAATATTTTAAACCAGGGAGAGCGGACGCTGTATTTAAAGTATGGAATTTAAAAGGGATACAAAAGATTCAGGATTTATATTTGCCATGTGCAGACAACATAATGTCTTTTGAAGAGCTGAGGATCAAATTTAATCTCAATAGAACGCATTTTTTTAAATATCTTCAACTTAGAAACTTTATTCGATCAAATCAAAATAAAGCTCTCACTCGACCTATTTATTCATCCTTGGAAAAAATGATGATGAAAGATAATAAAAGAAAGGGTATTATTTCAGAGTTTTATAACTCATTGACACTATCTTCAAGTGAAAATTCACTGAAAAGATTAAACTACTGGAAAGAAGATCTGCAAATTGAAATTTCAGAGGAACAATGGGAATTGGCTTGTACAGAAGCTCAAACCAAATCAATAAATGCACGCCTTAAATTGATACATTTCAAATGGTTAATGCGGATGTATGTTACACCGGAGGAGTTAAATAGATATAACAAAAATATACCAGATACATGCACAAAATGCATGGAAAGTAAAGGAACCCTATTTCATTGTTTATGGGAATGTAGATTAATAAGAATGTTTTGGGAAGAGGTGAGGGTAACAATTGAAAAAATAATCTCAAAACAAATCATACTGAATCCTAAACTGTTTTTGTTGGGTCTGTACCCAGAAAAGCATAATTTTAATAAAAGTGAAAGAACATTCATAGACCTCAGTTTGCTTAATGCCAAAAAATGTATTGCACTATTATGGAAAAAGACTCATAGACCAGATGTGACTCAGTGGTTAAGACAGATGTTAACAAACCTTCCATTAGAAAGAATAACATATATACTGAAATCAAAGGAAATTGTGTTTGAGAATATATGGAGACCTTTTATTGATTATGTAAAAAATTTAAACATAACTCTTGAAGAAGAAGGTGAATGATGTGTGTGGACCTTGTAAATTCCAAACTGGTGAACATAATATGTATACTTATGTATTGGATTGTCTAGACTAAACAGAGGAGCATTGTTGAAGACTTGATTTTGTTGGTGGTTGTTGGTGTTTTTAGTGCATTTTTTTTTTTGTAGTACTTTAGTGTTAGTGTTTGATTGCTTGTATCATGTTTGTTAAAAAAAAAAAAGGTTCAATAAAGATATTGTGGAAAAAAAAAATTAGGACCAATGTTAACAAAAAAGTTATTAAATTCATCTGCAGGTGAAGCTGCATTCACATATTATTCTCATATTATTTTTTGAAAAATCGGTTGGGTAGCTTGTATTTCTGCTTTTATTTCCAAGAATACTGTTAAGTATTGTCCATGTATTTTTAATATTGTCTCTGTGGGCTATATTAATCATAGATCCCATAACCTACATGTGTTTAAGCATGTGAGAGTGTTTAGTGATTACATATGTAAAGCAACTTCACACCTCAGAACAGGACAAAGGGTCTCAACCGCCAGTGAAGATCAAAGAGCATCCCAGGCGCTGTGGTGGAGACCGGATGGGTTGCCCTGACCCCCCAGGGCCAGGTGGAGGAGTACGAAGACAAAAGAGGGGATTAAGATAGTGAGGGATGTCAGCTTTTGATATGCATGTCTTTTGTTATGTGCGAGTATAAGTTCGTAGAGCCGAAGGTGTTCGCTCTCTTACTTCTTCTGCTGCTGCACCTAGATGAGACTTGTTAGAGGAGCTGATAATAAACTTTGGTTTATGAATCACATCGCCTCGTTATTTCAAGCTCCTCTACAGTCTCTGTTTTTCTCCATTTCTTTACTGTAATAGTCTCTCTTACTACATCTTATTATATATGTTAACTTATTTTTGTATGTTTTATACCGCTGCTCTGCTTCTTTTGTCCTTTTCTTTAGGAAAGCTTTATGTAATATTTTTTTCTTTTTACACGCCTTTTGTAATCCTTTGGTTAACCATGGCTTATCGGCAAATTTATGTTAAAGCTTTTTTTTTTACTAATGGACAATTTTTTTTCATAAAGAGTGGTTACAATGTTTATAAATGTGTCATAGGCTTCATTTACATCTGATACATAGACTTCTGTCCAGTCTTGCTTCAGCAAGTCCTCTTTAAAAGAACTGATTGTATTTTGTGATTTGTATCTGAACGATTTTAAAAAATTTTTCTGTATTGGCCGCCGTGTGGCCATGGATAAGTGCAAAGGTTGGCAAGTGGTCACTTATATCATTTATCAATAATCCACTTTCTATTTTCTTATCAATAATATTAACAAACAGGTTGTCAATAAGTGTAGCAGTGTGAACTGTGATTCTACTGGGATGTGTTATTGTGGGATATAGACTCATGCTGTACATAGAGTTCATGAACTCTGTAATTACATTTTGTTGATATGGATTTAGTAAATCAATATTGAAATCTCCACAAATTACTACCATTTTCTTACTAGTAATATTATTGTACAGCTCGACTAATTTATCTCTGAATGTCTCAATGCAAGTTCCCGGCGTTCTATATATACAACTTATAATTAGATTTTTTGTTTTATCTTGGTCAATCTCAACAGTAACACATTCCAAAATCCCTGGTAGTGCAAAGGACATTCCATTTACAAGCTTACACCTATACAGGTCATCAATATACAGTGCAACACCACCACCCTTTTTTTGAGATCTGTTAATATGAAACATCTGATATCCCTCTATTGCCATCAGGGGAGCCTGCTCTTTATTTAGCCAGGTTTCAGAGACTGCGATAGCTGTAAATTTTCTGTCTAGCTGTTTTAAATAGTCCTGAATCTGTGGTAAGTTTTTGTTAAGACTTCTGCTGTTGAAGTGTATTATTGATAGTTTACCATCTAGTTGCACTTGACTTTTGAATTGCTTTTCAGTGTAATATTCACAATGGTTATGAATATTATTGAAAAAGTGGTTATCAGGATCAATATCGTTCTCCATCTCTTGTAGTTTATGTTCAGCATAATGGCATATTTTCAGAGTTTGAGTTTCCTTACTCTGTGTCAAATGACTTCCTCCAACTGGGGATAATTCATGTCTACTCAAGTCAGTCACAAGTTTTTGTTTGTTTTGCTTATTTTTTTTTAAAGTACATTGACATGGTGTATCAAAAGATCTACTCTTACCGTGTGTGTGTATATGGATTATCATTGTCTCTTAATTTTCTTAATCAGTGTTCATCTGTATTTATCTAAGTCAGTAGCATCTCTGATCATTATGCCCTTTGCTTCCTCAGGTGTTCCATTTAGTTTGATCCAAACTCTACAATTTCTTGTCCATGTTGCCTGTATCTTATTTTGTCTTTTCAGCATCCGTGCTTGCCCTGCTATTTCAGCATTTGTTTTAGTTAGGTGTTCGTTTAGGTAAACTTGTGTTCCCCGTAGCTTTCTGGCCTGCCTCAGTATGTCATTCTTTACCCTTCTGTTCACAAAGCGCATCACAATTGATTTCTTTGTTTTATTATCTTTCCTGGGTAAAGCATAACAGGCTAAAATTGCATTTGCTTCTACCTTTATATCTCTACTGTCAAGGAACTGAAGCACCTGGTTTTCTAGGGAGACTGATTCACTCAGGGGAGCCTCCTCACCTCTCAGTCCTGTTGTAGCATGAGCATATGACTGATATTTGATGTCTAGTCCACTTATAACTAGGTCATCCATACGAGAACCTTGTTCAAGATCCTCGACGCATCGCTGCAGGTCCGTCTTTTTCCTGAATTGTTAATTTTAAGTCTCGTACATCTTCCATTAGGCCTATTATTTTGGCCTGCTGGCTAACCATTTTGGCCACTTCTTCTGACAAGAAGTTCAGAGATTTTTTGATCTCTTCCATTTCCTCCTTCTTTGGTGGCATTTTAACTGACCTGTGGATAGTAAAAACAATCTCTGCTTGTGTCGCCGGTATCCGATCCGACCGACCTCGAATCCAGCTGGGCCTCAGCTAGCCCCCTCCGCTGCTAGTCCCGCTGCTTACCGCCGCCGTAACCGAGCTCCTGTCCAGCTCCTCCACCGAGTCCTGCTGCACACCGCCGCTGCAGCCGCTGCAGCCGCTGCAGCCGCTGCAGCCGCTGCAGCCGCTGTAGCGCTGAGCACCGCCGCCTACCGCCGTCTGCCTGGGTAGTTCCTCCGCTGGGCCTCGCAACTGGGCTCCGACTCAGGCTTTTGTCTGGCTGGGTCCTGGTGGTCCTCCACTGGTCCCCGTCTCCCACCACCGCCGCCCTCGAACTCCGATCCGGCTCCCGTCCAATTGCCGCCTCGGTTAGTTCCTCCGGCGAGCCCTCACCGGGGACTGAGTCACTTCGTGTCGGTGTTAGGCGGCACAACTGGCGCCAGCGTTAAGCTAACTAGCGTTAGCTTAGCAAACGCTTCGGGTAAAGCGCAGCAGCGAACCACAAAAGAAACGCTAGTCAGTTTTACTCACAGCGGCCGGTGAAAGGCGATTAAAGGGGTATTCCAACGGAGGTGGAAATTCAGCCCGTGCGTGTGCGTCACAAACGCCGATCGCTGTTGGTTAGTTATTTTAATAGCAAAATCAGCAACTTTGTCTCAGCACTGAAAAAGTGTGACCATCCCGGTTGCCATCTTGCTCTCATCTTCACACAAGAAAGGAGTAACGAAACAGTGACGAAACAGGCTTTATTGAAACACACCCTTCAACACACACAGGAGGGGAGGTCATTCTCACAGACCTCCATTTCAATAAGGGTTGCACACACACATGATCAGTCTTGTTCTGATCCTGCCTACAACACTGCTTTGCCAATGGCACAGCAATATAATGACACAGTAATAACATTTTAACACACATGAATAGAACGTCCTCTGCTGGCAAAGCATGCCGGGAAAATCCCCGCCACCTTAACACAGCACCAATGTTACACTGTCCCTCCCCTGGACTTGTTTCTGTCCCCAGAATAATAAAAGTCCAACTCAAAAGTCCAACACGAATCCGTCCAGGTGTCGGGGCGGCCTCCGTTGCCGACGACCAGCAAGTACAGGCCTGCTAGTGTTCATCCGTGCTTCGGTCAGCCGCGGGGCGGATGGCTGGTACGGGGCGAGACGGTCACGGTGGAGCACCACAACCCGGTCCCTTTTCTTTAGCCTCACCCTGTACACCACATCCGACAGTCTCTGTAGGACTACGCATGGTCCCGACCAATGGCTTGCCAGTTTTGGTGACAGTCCCCTTTTTCGCTCTGGGCAGAAAACCCAGACTCGATCTCCTGGTGCAAAGCCCCTCCCCTGGCAGCGGGAGTCATATGCCCGCTTCTGCTCCGCTTCTGCTTCTTCTCCCCGCCGCAGCCAGGGCTTCCCAGGCGGGCCACTGGCCCGCGTCCAGCCACTGCTGATCCCGGGAAATGACCGGATCTCTGTCCTGCTTGCTCTGCAGCTGCTGTGCGCCGAGGGCCTCTGTGACATCATCGCTGGGGGGAGCTGCCTGATTATCCGAGGGGAACTGTGTGCTGCTGTGTTATTCCTGCTCACAGTGGTCCGGAGAGCAGCAGCCCGTGGGACGGCCTGGTCTCGATCCTCTGCCCGCTGGCAGTGACGACAGTCCAACAGCTCTCGCAGCTGGCGTGTCTGTCCCGATTCCAGCCCACTGCAGCTCTGCTAGAACAATTCCTCGACTGCCTGCTGCGTTTCTGCTGACATATTGACCTGCTCTGCTGTGATCCTCCCCCTTGCTGTCTCTATCTGTGATCGTGCTCCCTCTGCTTGTGCTGGTGGCGCCGTTGTGTCCAGTTCTTGCGGTGACCCACCCGGTTCGGTCCGTCCTGGCAGTTCCTCGATCACACAGGCCTCTGGGTTCCTCCTCTGCATCCCACTGCAGAGCGTGATGGTCAGAGTCCCCAGCAGGAGCGACGATCTGGCGGTGTCAATTTTCACGCTCCACGCTGTGAGCAGATCAAGTCCAATAATGCAAGGGTCTTGGATGTCAGCCAGCCAGAACGGGTGGTTTGTGTTCTGGCTGTCCACCCCCACCACAAGAACTCTTTGCCCTCCCAATCTGGTGTGCTCACCGGTAGCTGTGGTGACGCAGCGCCCGGTGGGTTCCCACCCGTGCAGTTCTGCCTTGTCCGTGCCTGGCAGCACACCGGGTCAGACCAAGCAGATGGTAGAACTGGTGTCGATCAGGGCCCGGATCGGCGTGTTGTCCAGGCTGCACTGTAGGTACATCCCTGGCGAGTGTCCAATTCGGCCCACACGCGGTGACAGCTCATCGTTTTGTCATGGGGTGGGTGCAGGACAGTACTGCGCAATGTGTCTGGCTCCCCGCAGTGGAAGCACCCTTCCTCGCGCCGCCACGGCCGTCTTCTCCGTGGGCGCGCCGCCGTGATCTGCCGCAGCTCCTCTTCCTCCTCCTCGCTCTCAGCCGTGGCCTGGAAGGCTCTCCGTCTCGGTGCCGATGCATCAGCTGTACAATCCATTAGCAGTTCCACCCACTCCGCTTCTGCCACAGCCGTCTCCCAGCTGCTCGTGGCGTTAATCCGGATGTGGCTCTGGAGCTGGGCCGGGCGGAGACCCCGGATGAAGTTCCGGAGGGCGAGCTTCTCCACTACTTCTAGCTCGAAATCCGGGTAGCTGCGCCATGTCAGTAGCCGTATGTCCGCTGCATAGGCTTCCAGGCTCTCCCGGCTGCCTCGCCGGCAGTTGGCCAGCTGTTCCTCTGCGTGCTCAGCGTTGGCCGTTCTCCCAAACCACCTCCGGAGCGCTCCTTGTAGCACTGGCCAGCTGCGACGTTCCTCGGGCCGGATATCGGACAGCGTGCGAAGAGCCCTTCCCTCCAAGGCCAGCGCGACCTGCACGGCGGTCTCTTCGGGTGGCCAGCCATTCAACGCAGCAGCCAGCTCGACTTGGACCAGGTAGTCGTCCAGCAGGGTTTCACCGTTAAAGCGGGGAATCTCACTCGGGACAGGATGACAAGATGGCTGACACTGGAATGAGGAGTGGTTGGATAGGCTCCACCTCTAGCCACTTTTTTCTTGTCTACTTCTTCTTATTGTCATTGTGTGTCTGGACTTGCAACAAGAAGGGTTTTCCGGCCAACTCAGTTAAAGGTGAATCTACAAAGTTTTATTTATATGGATATGGACATGGTTATTTCACCCTGTACTCTATCTGGTCCTCAAAAGGCCTGAGAAAAAGCATCCAAAATAAGGCAAACATGGCTGTTAAGCAAATAACACAATATGGCAGAGGCTATACAGTTAAAGTACTGTTAGTACTGCTACTTCTGGCAGGGGATATTCACCTTAACCCTGGACCTGCCACCATCAAACAGCAGGCCACTGGGTTAGCACAAACACCTGAACCGGCTGATCGCCCGCTGCTGTCAACGGCCCGGCTAACACCTGAACTGGTGGAGCAGCATAATGCTGGTCTTCGCCTCAGTTCAGCTGGACATAGCGAGTTGGGTGAGTCGAATTGCACGGGACAGACTCACATATCTGATCCTGCTGTAAACAGCTGTGCTACGTCCAAACTTTTGGAAGCAGGAGCAGTTAAACAAAATGCAAATGAGAAGAGATCCGAAAACCGAGCTGTACAAAAGCAAAAACAACATTTATTTTTCCAAACTGTTAATCATGCACGAGTTCTTTGGGACACAAAGGCTAAACCAAAGGGGATCCTCGGTGGACATTTAAACATACGGAGCATAATCCCCAAAAGAGATGAGATTTCGGCGTTATTGTTGGACTCAAATCTGGATTAACTTTGTCTTTCAGAAAGCTGGCTACACAGGAACATAGACACTAATATGATCGATATTGTGGGTTAACAGTGTTTTAGAAAAGACAGGCAGGTAGGGAGGGGAGGAGGTGTTTTAATTTACATCAAAGAGAAATTTAAATGTCAACTGGTTGATTTGAATACTTCACTTGAATGTTTAGCTGTTAATGTATGTCTCTCACCGGTAATGAATTTCAACATTGCAGTATTGTACAACCCACCGTCATACAATTCTTCTTTCTATAATGAATTAAGTGATCTGGTTAAACAACTTGAGAGGAGCAGAGAAACAATATTTTATGGTGACTTTAATATTAACTGGACTGATAAAAAGAACAAACAGAAACTGAAAAGCCTCATGACTAAATTTAATTACCAACAAATGATCAAAGGACCCACCAGGATAACCAAACGATCTAGAACACTTATTGACATGGCATTTGCTAATAAACCAGAACGAATAACCAGAACCTATAATCTTGTAACTGGTCTCTCAGATCATAACATGGTTCTTGCTGTCAGAAAACTTACTAAAAAGCGACTACAGTATTTTGGGGGAGTTGATATTGACAAAGTAAATTTTATAATTCCCAAATCAAAAACTGTGGAGTTTGAACATCACTTAGAGAATCAAAATTGGGAGCAGCTCATGTCAATATATGAAGTAGATGATTGTTGTAATTTTATAACTCAACCATCACAAAGTCTATAGAAAAAATTACAAAGCAAATTAAAAGTAGACAACAGAAGATTAACCTACTATGTTTAAATAATGAAATAAGAAAACTTACGAAGAGGCGAGACTCTGCATTGAAAACATCATTAACCTCTAAATTACAAAATGATCACCTTGTTTGCAAAAGTTTAAGAAATAAAGTGGTACAAGAGCTGCGTAAATCAAAAGTATCTTATTACAATAAATTGATAGATCATGCAAAGGGTAACAACAGCTCCCTATGGAGGCACTTAAATAACTTAACTAACTAGAAAAGCACTCGGAGAGCGCAGACCTCCGCCAAGCGACACAGTTCCCCCCATACAGTGTTTGTGTGTACGTTTTCAGATTCCTTGACCATGAAAACATATGACTAGCAATTGGATTCACAATGATTATTTGTTTCTTTGACAAGGACAGTGCAATAAACATAGACAATTAATCAATGACAATCAATCTGATAGTGATAGGATTAGTGGTTCAGTAGTAAAAGCATTGCCTCCTTGGCGGAGGTAATAAACTGAAGTGTTGCTGTTGTGTCCATCTCCTCCATTGACGGATGCTGATTGGGTAGACAGGTTGCCGTGGGTTTTATATTATATTACTGGGGTTGCGCTCCGCGGCAAAACAGAATTTAGAAGCTTCCCCGGCAGAGAGCTCGTTTTTGCGCAGCGCGTATGGCTGGCCGGTGAATTTCTGCCAAATGCGCAGCGCCTATGGCTGGGCGGGGAATTTCTGGCAAATAATCCGGCGGCGGACAGCTGCCCGTGTCAGGTTTTGCAGCATCGCGCAAACACAGGCACACTGGCGGGCCCAGGCCACCAGTGTTTTCCGCGTGCTTTTGTGCCTAAAACGTTGAAGAACGCGGAGTTTGTGTTGGTCAGACACGACGACCAGCGCCCTCCATTGCGCCTGCGCACATGTTGAAAATGGCCGTATGTCACAGTGTTAAAAAATGCTTTAAAAAATTCCTGTATCCAGACGGTGATGCGGATCATCCCAAAAATTTAATCAGTTCTTCCTTGTACCATTTCCAACAACGCCTGAAAGTTTCATGGAAATCCGTCCAAAAGTCTTTGAGTTATCTTGCTAACCAACAGACAAACAGACAAACAGACAGACAGACAAACAAACCCCGGCAAAAACATAACCTCCTCCTGGCCTTTTCGGCCTGGCGGAGGTAATAAAAAGAAATGATCAGAAGGGGGTAAAGGAACTTAGAATTAATGGCAAGACCATCAGTGACAATGTTACATTGGCAAATAAATTTAATTCATATTTTGTGGAGTCGGTGGAAGAATTAACAAAAAACTAACTTTGTGCTGCCAAATGTGCTCAACAATACAAAACCAATACTTTCAACAGTTTCTTTTCACATTAATGAGGTAAATGAAGAATTAATTTCTGGCATTGTTAAAACATTGTCAAACTCAAAAACTAATGATATCTACAATATGAACACTTCCTTTCTCAAAACGCACAGCAAAATATTAATCAAACCACTGACTCATCTCATTAATCTCTCCATTAGGTCTAGTACATTTCCATCTGGTTGGAAAAAATCTGTCGTCATACCAGTTTATAAATCAGGTAGTAAAGACGATATATGTAATTACCGCCCAATCTCTATTTTACCAGTCCTGTCTAAGGTTCTTGAAAAAGTTGTAGCTACACAGCTGATAGACTATCTACAAGACAGTCAACTCCTTCATCCACACCAGTTAGGTTTTAGACCAGGATACTCAACAGAAACAACAAATTGCTGCCTTATTGAAAATGTCAAACAGTCCTTGGACAGCTGTAATGTGGTGGGGGGGCTGTTTTTCTGGATCTCAAAAAGGCTTTCGACACTGTAAACCACAATTTGCTTTTATCCAAAATGGTATCTTTTAACTTTTCTCCAGATACAATAGAATGGTTTGCATCTTATCTCCAGAATAGAGAACAGTGTGTAAAAGTTCACCAGGATAAATCCTTCTTTTTAAATAACCGTATGGGTATCCCACAAGGGTCCATTCTTGGTCCTTTACTTTTCAGCATTTTTATTAATGACCTGCCATTACACTGCTCAGCTGCAACATGTCAACTTTATGCAGATGATGCATTTATTTACACAGCTGCCAAGACTCCAGCACAGGCTGCAGCCTGTGCTGCAGCCAATTTCAACATTGCAGTAGTGTACAACCCACTGTCACACAACTCTTCCTTTTATAATGAATTAAGTGATCTGGTTAAACAACTTGAGAAGAACAGAGAAACAATAATTCATGGTGACTTTAATATCAACTGGTCTGATAAAAAAGACAAACAAAAACTGAAAAGCCTCATGACTAAATTTAATTACCAGCAAATCATCAAAGGACCCACCAGGATAACCAAACAATCCAGAACACTTATTGACATGGTATTTACTAATAAACCAGAACGAATAACCAGAACCTATAATCTTGTAACTGGTCTCTCAGATCATAACATGGTTCTTGCTGTCAGGAAACTTACTAAAAAGCGACTACAGTATTTTGGGGGAGTCGATATTGACAAATCAAATTTTATTATCCCCAAATCAAAAATTGAGGAGTTTGAACATTACTTAGAGAATCAAAATTGGGAGCAGCTCATGGCAACATGTGAAGTAGATGATTGTTGTAATTTTATAACTGCAACAATCACAAAGTCTATAGAAAAATTTTCAAAGCAAATTAAAAGTAGACAACAGAAGATTAGCCTACCATGGTTAAATAATGAAATAAGAAAACTTATGAAGAGGCGAGACTATGCACTGAAAACATCACTAACCTCCAAACTACAAAATGATCACCTTGTGTACAAAAGTTTAAGAAATAAAGTGGTACATGAGCTGCGAAAATCAAAAATATCTTATTACAATAAACTGATAGATCATGCAAAGGGTAACAACAGTTCCCTATGGAGGCATTTAAATAACTTAACTAATAAAAAAAAACGATCAGAAGGGGGTAAAGGAACTTAGAATCAATGGCAAGACCGTCAGTGACAAGGCTACTTTGGCAAATGAATTTAATTCACACTTTGTGGGCTCTGTGGAAGACTTAACAAAAATTTTTGTGCTGCCAAATGTGCTCAACAACACAAATTCCATACTCCCAACAGATACTTTTCACATCGATGAGGTAAATGAGAAGTTAATTGCTGGTATTGTTAAAACACTGTCAAACTCAAAAACTAGTGATATCTACAATATGAGCACCTCCTTTCTCAAAATGCACAGCAAAATATTAATCAAACCACTGACTCATCTCATTAATCTCTCCATTAGGTCTAGTACATTTCCATCTGGCTGGAAAAAAGCTGTCGTCATACCAGTTCATAAATCAGGCAGTAAAGACGATATATGCAATTACCGCCCAATCTCTATCTTACCAGTCCTATCTAAGGTTCTTGAAAAAGTTGTAGCTACACAGCTGATAGACTACTTACAAGACAGTCAACTTCTTCATCCACATCAATTTGGTTTTAGACCAGGATACTCAACAGAAACAGCAAATTGTTGCCTTATTGAAAACGTCAAACAGTCCTTGGACAGGGGTAATGTGGTAGGAGCTGTTTTTCTAGATCTCAAAAAGGCTTTCGATACTGTAAACCACAGTTTGCTTTTATCCAAAATGGTATCTTTTAACTTCTCCCCAAATACATTAGAATGGTTTGCATCTTATCTCCAGAATAGAGAACAGTGTGTAAAAGTTCACCAGGATAAATCCTCATTTTTAAACAACCGCATGGGTATCCCACAAGGGTCCATTCTTGGTCCTTTACTTTTCAGCATTTTTATTAATGACTTGCCGTTACACTGCTCAGCTGCAACATGCCAACTTTATGCAGATGATGCAGTTATTTACACAGCTGCCAAGACTCCAGCACAGGCTGCAGATGTACTGTCTACAAGTATGGTTGATGTCCAAGAGTGGCTCCTCAAGAACCATCTATTGCTGAACCTTCAGAAAACAGTCTCAATGTGCTTTTCAATCAAAAAATGTAACCTGCAACATTTTAAAGTTAATATACATGATCATGACATCAGTTTAGCTACAGAATTCAAATACCTTGGCATTGTACTAGATCCTCAACTCAAATTTAATCTTCATATAAAGAAAATTTCAAAAACAGTAAAAAAAAATCTGAACTGCTTTAAATTAATTAGATATTACATACCTTACGAAGCAGCTGCACTGTATATGCATTCTATGGTTTTTTCTCATATATCATACTGTTTGACAGTCTGGGCTCAAGCAGCCCCTTCCACAATAAGACATATAGGTTCATTATATAATCAAACCCTAAAAATCTTGGACAAAAAGCCCATTAGGTGGCATCACTGTAATGTTTTAAAAAAATACAACCTATTGAGTTTTGAGAGCTTCATTGACCTCTGTCTTCTGAAATTAACGTTCAAATGTTTCCATAAATCAGCACCCGAGCCACTTGCTGGTTTCGTCCAAAGACAGGACAGCAGCAGAGCCACCAGGAGTTCTGTTAACAATAACTGTAAAATATTCCACCGCAGAACCACATTTGGACAAACAGCTTTCTCTATAAAGGGCAGTCACATCTGGAACACAATGCCAAATGAAATTAAAATAATAACGGACTTTAAAACATTCACTAAAAATGTTAAAAACTGGCTGAAAAATAAACAAGAATGTACTCATGTATGAATTATTTGTCTGCTAAGTGAGAGTGAATGAAGGGAAGGAATAAATGTGTTTGTTTATAGTGAGTGACGGAGGGAGGAAGGCCTGAAATAGGCAAATGTGAGTTATGTTATATGTGTTAAATGTGAGTCAGGCTGTTATATTTGTGTATTTATAATATTTATGTTAAAGGTGAGTCAGGCTGTTATATTTGTGTATTTATAATATTTATAATATTTATAATTGTGTATTTATAATTTTTCTGCATTGATGTATGTGGTTATTGTGTATATTTTTATCTTGATTCTTTTTTCTAAAGCCCATCCAGGGACAAGAGTTGCAAATTAGCTAATAGCTATACACTCTATGTGCAACACATCAGATTGATTGTCTTTGATTAATTGTCTATGTTTATTGCACTGTCCCTGTCAAATAAACTAATCTACTACTACTACAGACGTACTGTGTACAAATATGGTTGATGTCCAAGAGTGGCTCATCTAGAACCATCTATTGCTGAACCTTCAGAAAACAGTTTCAATGTGCTTTTCAATCAAAAAATGTAACCTGCAACATTTTAAAGTTAATATACATGATCAAGACATTAGTTTAGTTACAGAATTCAAATACCTTGGCATTGTGCTAGATCCTCAATTCAAATTTAATCTTCATATAAAGAAAATTTATAAAACAGTAAAAAAAACTAGAAAAGCACTCGGAGAGCGCAGACCTCCGCCAAGCTGCACAGTTCCCCCCATAGAGTGTTTGTGTGTACGTTTTCAGATTCCCTGAGCATGAAAAGATATGAGTAGCAATTGGATTCACAATGATTATTTGTTTCTTTGACATGGACAGTGCAATAAACAGACAATTAATGAATGACAATCAATGTGATAGTGATAGGATTAGTGGTTCAGTAGTGTAAAATGGGGCTATAAGGGACGGCGGGTTAATAAGGGACACTTTTGTGGGAAATGTTTTAAATGTAATTCTGCTTTTTTTATTTTGAGCAGGACGCTGAGTTGTGTTGTTATTGTCAAATATCCATGAATCCTTCATCAAATCTAGGCGGAAGCAAAATTAAAAAAGCAGAATTACATTTAGAAAAGTGTCCCATATTACCCCGCCGTCCCTTATAGCCCCGTTTTACGGTTGTAAAAGCATTGCCTCCTTGGCGGAGGTAATAAACTGAAGTGTTGGTGTGTCCATCTCCTCCACTGACGGATGCAGATTGGTTAGACAGGTTGCCGTGGGTTTTATATTATATTGGGGTTGCGCTCCGCGGCAAAACAGAATTTAGAGTCTTCCCCGGCAGAGAGGTCGTTTTTACGCAGCGCCTATAGCTGGGCGGGGAATTTGTGGCAAATAATGGGGCGGCGGACAGGTGTCTGTGTCAGGTTTTGCAGCGTGGCGCAAAAGCAGCCACGCTGCCGTGCCCAGGGCAGCAGTGTTTTCCGCGTGCTTTTGTGCCTAAAACGTTGAAGAACGCAGAGTTTGTGTTGGTCAGACACGACAACCAGCGCAATGTGCGCAGCGCCTATGGCTGCCACAGGCACGCTGGGGGTCCGAGGCCAGCAGTGTTTTCCGCATGCTTGTGGCTAAAACGTTGAAGAAGGCGGAGTTTGTGTTGGTCAGACACGACGCCCAGCGGCCTCCATTGCGCCTGCGCACATGTTGAAAATGGCCCTATGTCACAGTGTGGAAAAATGCTTTAAAAAAATTCCTGTATCCA
>JAJAQF010000362.1:0-23432 GCA_020510985.1 Pholidichthys leucotaenia
GCTTATATTTAGTGATGGCAGAAATGGAACGATCGAGAGATCGAATCATTTGGAACAACTGATTCAGAAAAAGAATTGATGTTTTGGAACATTTGAAACATCTCCCCACAGCGACATCTGGTGGCCAAATGTTATAATACTACACTGAACCAGTCGAGTGTTTTCGGGTCTTTATCTCAACGTTTCGTGTTTTGTTTGGGTTTCTAGTATTATTTGTCTGAAAATATATATTTTTTCAATTAGTATTTGTAGGGGGTGCTTGTTTACAAAATAGACATCAGTCCCTGTTTTTAGGGGGTGCTGGTGTACATTCAGTTCTTTTTGCCTTCCTGTCAAGGAACAACAAAAAGACTGAGTTAGGAGGAATGCTGCCATGCAACTTCATATATTGTAAATATATGTAACTATATGTAAAATATATAACTGTATGTAAATGTACAACAATATGGCTTCTTTTAGTGATCAAATGCATAATTATATTTATTGTAAATAATAATGAAGGTGTATAAATAATAAAGGTATACTCGTATGTGTATTAAAAGAACATGAATACATACCATCAACATTACGCTGGCCATGGCTTGATTCAGCACTCGGTTGTGTTGATCTAGGAATGCAGACGTCAGCATGTTTTGTCTGTAGGCGTCTCCACCTACTTGTTGTATTGTTACAAAATGCAAGATGTTGCATACAGTGCAAACATTTAACTTGTTTCCCTCAAGGAGGTCATCGTGATCCCAAACAGCTGACCTGGGACGCTTTCTACCGCCATCCATTTCCAAATAATGTAAATCCAAAAGCAGCTCAGTCCAAGACACTCAGAGAGTCAAGACTTCACAACCAAACTGCACTTCAGAGCAGCTTTGAAATGTTTCAGGCATGTGGGCTGATGAACCAGCAGCCAGTCAGGCAAGGACACCAGAAATTAGTATTTTACTTATAAAGTATTTATATAATACATAAATTGTGCATCGAATAGGCAATTTAATATTGTGTAATGGCAGCATTTTATTCATTTGAGAAACGGGATAACACAATAACTGCATAAAACAACGGTGAAGTTTGAAAACGGTGACGTAATGGAACGCGAAATGGAACAGTCACGTGACCTCCTCTTTCTGATACAGACCTCGGAACAATGATTTTTATTTATTTATTTCGGATAGATTAAAAGTAAAGATTAAAAAGAAACAGAATAATATAACAAAGGGGAAAAAATCCAAACAAGGTCAAATTAGACAATAACTCCTCTGATTCTACAGTTCAACATAAGTTATCAGAAATGGGTGAAGGCTGAAGCTGCAGCTTATATTGCAATTCAGTTGCTTATATTGATTCAATTCAGAAGTTTCACCTCGGTTTCGGTACGCACTAAAACACTGTTTTGACTTTGCCATCACTAGTTTTCATATAATAGGCATTTTAATTTTGTGTAATGGAGGTCAGACATCATAGATAAAACTTTTTTTTCCAACCTTTATTCAGAACAAGGTAAAGGTACAGAATTATGACATAGATGGTGGTAAACATGCAGTTAACAAGTTTTCTTTTTTTTTTTTTCCTAAATTGTGTAGTTCAGTCAACAGTCGTACAAGAGGTACGAAGGATAAAATAAAATAGTAAGAGTAGTAAATAATAATAAGATAAAGTAAATAAAAACATAATAGAGTAGACAAAGACAGAAACGGGGGGGGGGGGGGGGTCTTTTCAGTCCAGAGTGTCCAGAGTTCTCGGGGTTTTCCATGAGTTTCCGATCATCAGCCAAACAGTGGAGTTTCCCAGCATTCTGCTTCTTCATGTGTTTCAGTGATGAGAAAAAAAGGCAGAGTTCTTTATGAAATACATTAAAATTTGGCTTGCATTTTAAAAATCTATTTCTGTGTACATAAAATTTTCCCAAGATTACGAGGGTGTTAACAGACATATCATGCAATGAGTTCTTAATAATAAAGCCATACAAAATATTCTGGCAGTTAAAAACAGGGGTTGGTCCATGTTCAGATAACCAGTGATGAAAATCATCTCAAAACGCATTAGTGTACATACAGGAAAAGAAAATGTGATCTGGACTTTCTATATGTTCATTACAAAAGGAACAGTTCTTGTTCTCAAAGCCAAAACATTTACTTAGAAACTCAGCAGAAGGATAAATTCCATTTAAAACTTTGTAATGGATCTCTTTTGCTTTTGGTGAAATAGGAAATTTAAAGAATTTAGATCTTAGAATTTGAGCTTCTTTTTTGGAGAAAAAATTAAGAATAGCAGCTCTAGAAACTGTTACTGGGAAGATTTCTTTATTAAATATTTTCCTAATAGCTAAATTATTTAATTTTGAGTCACCTAGGCGGAAACCATTTACCAAAAGCAAAGGGAGATTCGGGCAAGAGCCAAATCTATTTAAAGTTGAGGCCATTAGTATAATTGTCTGAGGTATTGCCACAATTATTAGGTATTGCCTCAATTAGGTATTAGGTATTGCCTCAATTGCCGGGCTAGTTGAGGCCTAGCCGGATTCTCTGTTTACTTCTATCTACAGGTCAGTAAGATGCCACCAAAGAAAGAGGAAATGGAAGAAATCAAAAAAGCTCTGAGCTTTATGTCAGAAGAATTGGCCAAATTGACTAGCCAACAGGACAAAATAATAGGCCTAATAGAACAGGTACAAGCCCTAAATTTAATAATTCAAGAAAAAGACAAAAAAATTATGGACCTGGAGCAACACGGGCGTCTTTTGGAGCAACGCGTCGAGGATCTTGAACAAGGTTCTCGTATTGATGACCTAGTTATAAGTGGACTAGACATCAGATATCAATCATACGCCCATGCTGCAACAGGACTGAATGGTGAAGATGCACCCATGAGAGAATCTTTGTCCTTAGAAAATCAAGTGCTTCAGTTCCTCAATGAAAAAGACATTAAGGTAGAAGCCAATGCAATCTCAGCCTGCTATGCTCTACTGAAGAAAGATAACAAAACAAAGAAATCAATTGTGATGCGCTTTGTGAACAGAAGGGTAAAGAATAACATACTGAGGCAGGCCAAAAAACTAAAGGAAACTCAAGTTTACATAAATGAACACCTGACAAAAAAAAACGCTGAATTTGCACGGCAGGCACGGATGCTAAAAAAACAAAATAGGATACAAGCAACCTGGACAAGAAATTGTAGAATTTGGATTAAACTAAATGGATCACCTGAGCAAGCAAAGAGTATTATGATCAGAGATGCTACTGACTTAGATAAATACAGATGAACACTGATTAGAAAATTATGAGCCAATGATAATCCATATTCATACACACGATAAGAATAGTTCTTTTGATACACCATGCCAAAGTACTTTAATAAAAATAACCAAAACAAACAAAAACTTATGACCGACTCAAGTAGACATCAATTATCCCCAGTTGGAGGAAGTCATTTGACACAGAATGAGGAAACTCAAACTCTGAAAACATACCATTATGCTGAACATAAACCACAAGAGATGGAGAATGATATTGATCCTGATAACCACTTTTTCAATAATATTCATAACCACTGTGAATATTACACTGAAAACAATTCAAAAGTCAAATGCAATTAGATGGTAAACTGTCAATAATACACTTCAATAGCAGAAGTCTTAACAAAAACCGATGGAGGAGATAGGAGAGAGAAGGACGGTGGCTAAACTGTCATCTCTGCTGGAGTCCGAGTTCCACCCTATGCAGGACATACTGGATGCACTGAGGAGCTCATTTAGCAGCAGACTACATCATCCCAGGTGCACAACCGAGAGATTTCGTAGGTCCTTCCTACCAACGGCTGTCAGACTGTACAACCTAAGCAGGGCTGCTCGCAGAGATAGCAAAAAGACGTAACAAACTAATAGTTTTTTTGAATGCAAAAGATGCAATAGACTTACACAATGGTCCTCTCCGGCATACAACTAGGAACATACCGGTTGCTATGGAGGGTGAGAATATGTATGGGCACATAATCATACCATGTAGGATAACTAAATAGACGGTTATGCTGTTTCATCCCACCTAGCAACAATGCTCTGCACTGTGTGTGTTTATATATTTACATATTTATTCCATCTAGCTACAATGCTCAGCACTGGGTGTGTTTATATTTATATATCTATATATTTATTCCATCTAGCTACATTGCTCCGCACTGTGTGTGTTTATATACTTGCATATTTATTCCACCTAGCTACAATGCTCTGCACTGTGTGTCTGTGTGTGTGTATATATATATTTTATAGTAATATGTACATATGTATATTAGCTGCTCTTGCTTGCTTGTTTTTTTTCTTGCCTTCTGATTGTTGCTCTGAGTGTTGCTATCCCTGTGCTGTTGCAATCCTGGAATTTCCCCGTTGTGGGACTAATAAAGGCTTATCTTATCTTATCTTATCTTAAAAACTTTCCACAGATTCAGGACTATTTAAAACAGCTAGACAGAAAATTCACAGCTATAGCAGTCTCTGAAACCTGGCTTAATGAAGATCAGGCTCCCCTGATGGCAACAGAGGGATATCAGATGTTTTATATTAACAGAACTCAAAAAAAGGGTGGTGGTGTTGCACTGTATATTGATGACCTGTATAGGTGTAAGCTTGTAAATGAAATGTCCTCAGCACTACCAGGGATTCTGGAATGTGTTACTGTTGAGATTGACCTAGACAAAACAAAAAATCTAATCATAAGCTGCATATATAGAACACCGGGAACTTGCATTGAGACATTCAGAGATAAATTAGTCGAGCTGTACAATAATATTACTAGTAAGAAAATGGTAGCAATTTGTGGAGATTTCAATATTGATCTACTGAATCCTCATCAACAAAATGTAGTTACAGAGTTCATGAACTCTATGTACAGCATGAGTCTATATCCCACAATAACACATCCCAGTAGAATCACAGCTCACTCTGCTACACTTATTGACAACCTGTTTGTCAATGTTTTCGATAAGAAAATAGAAAGTGGATTATTGATAAATGATATAAGCGACCACTTGCCAACCTTTGCACTTATCCATGGCCACACGGGGCCCAACCCAGAAAAAATCTCAAAATCGTTCAGACACAAATCACCAAACGCAATCAGTTCTTTTAAAGAGGACTTGCTGAAGCAAGACTGGACAGAAGTCTATGTATCAGATGTAAATGAAGCCTATGACACATTTATAAATATTGTAACCACTCTTTATGAAAAAAACTGCCCATTAGTAATAAAAAAGCTTAAACACAAATTTGCTGATAAGCCATGGTTAACCAAAGGACTACAAAAGGCGTGTAAAAAGAAAAATTTATTATATAAAGCTTTCCTAAAGAAAAGGACAAAAGAAGCAGAGCAGCGGTATAAAACATACAAAAATAAGTTAACATATATAATAAGATGTAGTAAAAGAGAATATTACAGTAAAGAACTGGAGAAAAACAGAGACAATATTAAAAATACATGGACAATACTCAACAGTATCCTTGGAAATAAAAGCAGAAATACAAGCTACCCAACTAATATTCCAAAAAATAATAAAACAACTCAGAGTGTGAATATTGCTTCACCTGCAGATGAATTTAATAATTTTTTTGTTAACATTGGACCTAAACTGGCCCGAGAAATACCCACTACGGTGCCAACAGGTGATACAATATGCAATAACACTGCTGTAAAAGACACCATCTTCAAAAAGAACACAGACAAAAGAGAGGTCATTGAAATTGTTAAATCGTTCAAAAGTAAAACATCTACTGACTGCGATGGTATTGATATGCTACTAGTCAAAACTGTTATCGAATGCATAGTGAAACCACTGACGTATATCTGTAACCTGTCTCTCCAAACAGGTATATTTCCCAATGCAATGAAAATAGCTAAAGTAATTCCAATATACAAGACGGGCGACAGAGGGGAACTCTCAAACTATAGACCAATTTCACTATTACCGCAATTTTCCAAGATACTTGAAAAAATATTCTATGAGAGAATTGACAACTTCATACTGAAGAATGATTTATTATGTGAGCAGCAATATGGGTTCAGACACAAGAGGACAACAGCATATGCCCTAATGGAATTTACAGAAAAAATATCAACAGCCATTGAAAATAAAGAGTATTCAGTTGGAGTATTCCTAGATCTTAAAAAAGCATTTGATACAGTAGATCATAATTTATTATTAAAGAAACTACAAAATTGTGGTATTAGAGGGGTAGCACTGTCCTGGTTAAGTAGTTACTTAAAGAATAGATATCAGTATGTATGTGTTAGCAACAAAAACTCAGAGTTGCTGAAGGTCACCTGTGGAGTCCCACAGGGTTCAGTTTTGGGACCATTATTATTCAATATGTATATAAACGATATATGTAAAGTTTCAGAAAAAATGGACTTAATATTGTTTGCCGATGACACTAATCTGCTATGCAGTGGAAACAATTTGGAACAACTTCTGGATACACTCGGGAAGGAATTAGAAAAACTTAAACTGTGGTTTGATTCAAACAAATTAACGCTCAATTTAAGTAAGACAAAATTTATAGTCTTTAACAACCATCACAACAATCCAGTACCCAAACTCAGTGTAAATGGTGTAGAGATTGAAAGGGTATCTGAAACTAAATTCCTTGGAGTAATAATTGATAACAAACTATGTTGGAAGTCACATATTAATTATATTAAAGGTAAAGTTTCCAAATCAATTGCAATATTACACAGAGTGAAATATTTGTTGAATCAACCCACACTATACACCTTGTATCATTCATTAATACTCCCATACATGACATATTGTAATGAAGTATGGGGAAATACATACAAAACAAACATATATCCACTCTTTATGCTTCAAAAGAGAGCTATTAGAATAATCAACAAAGCAGCTTACAGGGAACCAACAAACCCACTTTTTCTTAAACAAAAAACTCTCAAGTTGAAAGATCTGGTTGACTTTAAAACCACAATAATAATGTTCAAAGTGAAGAATTTATCACTGCCCGCAAATATCCAAAAGTTGTTCCAAACAAGGGAGAAACAATATCACTTCAGAGGAACATGTATATTTCAAAAGCCTACAGTGAGAACAACCACCAAGCAACACTGTATTTCAGTGCAAGGTGTCAGAATATGGAACGATTATGGACCTGAATTAAAATCATGTACAACGCTTGGACAATTTAAACAAAAACTAAAGGAAGAAATACTCCAAACATATTTACAAGACGACATGTAAACTCACATAAGGATTGACACTTCCAGCCTGTGTTGTGTTGTAGCTTAGTTTTTTTTGTTCTTTGTTTTTTTTTTTTTTTTTCTTTTCTTAGATTTGTCTTGAATAGTAAGATAAGATAAGCCTTTATTAGTCCCACAATGGGGAAATTCCAGGATTGCAACAGCACAGGGATAGCAACACTCAGAGCAACAATCAGAAGGCAAGAAAAAAACAAAAACAAAAAAAAAACAAGCAAGCAAGAGCAGCTAATATGCATATGTACATATTACTATAAAATATATATATACACACACACACACAGACACACAGTGCAGAGCATTGTAGCTAGATGGAATAAATATGTAAATATATAAACACCCACAGTACGGAGCATTGCAGCTAGGTGGAATAAATATGCAAGTATATAAACACACACAGTGCGGAGCAATGTAGCTAGATGGAATAATATGTAGATATATAAAAACACAGTGCGGAGCATTGTAGCTAGATGGAATAAATATATAGATATATAAATATAAACACACCCAGTGCTGAGCATTGTAGCTAGATGGAATAAATATGTAAATATATAAACACACACAGTGCAGAGCATTGTTGCTAGGTGGGATGAAACAGCATAACCGTCTACTTAGTTATCCTACATGGTATGATTATGTGCCCATACATATTCTCACCCTCCATAGCGACCGGTATGTTCCTAGTTGTATGCCGGAGAGGACCATTGTGTAAGTCTATTGCATCTTTTGCATTCAAAAAAACTATTAGTTTGTTACGTCTTTTTGCTATCTCTGCGAGCAGCCCTGCTTAGGTTGTACAGTCTGACAGCCGTTGGTAGGAAGGACCTACGAAACCTCTCGGTTGTGCACTTGGGATGATGTAGTCTGCTGCTAAATGAGCTCCTCAGTGCATCCAGTATGTCCTGCATAGGGTGGAACTCGGACTCCAGCAGAGATGACAGTTTAGCCACCGTCCTTCTCTCTCCTATCTCCTCCATCGGATCAAGGCGCTGCCCCAGGACAGAGCTAGCTTTCTTAATCAGTTTGTTCAGTCTCTTCCTATCGGCTGCAGTAATGCCACTGCCCCAGCAGACCACTCCAAAAGTGATGGCTGATGCCACCACCGTGTCATAGAATGACTTCAGCAGCGCCCCTTGTACACCAAAAGACCTGAGTCTCCTCAGCAGGAACAGCCTGCGCTGTCCCTTCTTGTAGAGTGCGTCAGTATTGTGTGACCAGTCTAGTTTATTGTTCAGATGAATACCCAGGTACTTATAGGATGTCACCATCTCGATGTCTGTTCCCTGTATATTTACTGGTGCTGTGAGGGGCTGCCCATGCCTGCGGCAGTCCACCACCAGCTCCTTAGTTTTCCTCGCGTTGATCTGGAGGCAGTTCCGATGGCACCAGTCCACAAAGTCCTGGATAAGCCCTCTGTACTCAGCTTCATCTCCGTTGGAGATGAGACCAACGATCGCAGAGTCATCAGAGAACTTCTGTAGATGGCAATGTGTTGTGTTGTGTGAGAAGTCCGCAGTATAAAGAGTGAACAGGAAGGGAGCCAGCACCGTTCCCTGGGGGGCCCCCGTGCTACTGATGATCGTGTCGGAAACACAGTCCCGGGTTCTCACAAACTGAGGCCGGTTCGTGAGGTAGTCCAGGATCCATGATGACAGGTGCTGGTCCACCCCTGCGCGCAGCAGCTTGTCCTTCAGGATCATCGGTTGGATGGTGTTGAAAGCACTGGAGAAGTCAAAGAACATGATCCTCACCATATTCCCAGGCTTCTCCAGGTGGGACAGAGAACGGTGAAGGAGGAAGATCACCGCATCCTCCACCCCAATGCCATGCTGGTAGGCGAACTGGAGTGGATCCATCGCTGGTTCCACCAGGGGGCGGAGATGAGCAAGGAGCAGTCTCTCCAGGGTCTTCATCAAGTGGGACGTCAAGGCCACCGGTCTGTAGCTGTTCAGGTCTTTGGGGTGGGAAGTTTTTGGTACAGGTACCACACAAGATGTTTTCCACAGCTGTGGTACCCTCCCCAGTTTCAGGCTCATGTTGAAGATATACGTCACAATCCCACACAGCTGGTCTGCACAGGACTTGAGGAGCTTTGCGCTGATGCCGTCCGGTCCCGACCCCTTCCTCGCCTTGATCTTCCTCAGCTCCGTCCTCACCTGGGTCTTGGTCAGGGTCAGGATGGGGGGCTGTGTGTTGGGAGTGGGGGGGTGTCGGTGGAGTGGGGAGTGGGCAGTAGGACTTGATTTCTTAGAGGCAGCAGTGGTTGTTGTGCAGACAGGGGGGAGGGCGGTTGGTCAAATCTATTGAAAAACAGATTCAGGTTGTTCGCCCACTCCCTGCCCCCCGTGGCCTGGGGGGAGGTATTCTGGAGCCCCGAGATGGTTTTGAGGTTTCTCCAGACCCCGCTGATGTCGCTCTGTTGCAGCTTGTCCTCCATCTTCTTCCTGAAGCTGTCCTTGCCTTCTCTGATCTTTCTCCTCAGCTCCCTCTGTACGGACTTCAGCATCTCCCTGTTCCCCGACCTGAAGATCCTCTTCTTCTCTCTCAGAAGTGTTTTTATCTCAGGGTTGATCCAGGGTTTGTTGTTTGAGTGACGCCGTATGGTCTTGGTGGGAACGGATTTGTCCACACAGAAGCTGAGGTAGCCCGTGAAGGTGTGAATGAGGCCATCGATGTCCTCACCATGTGGATCGCAGAGCTGCTTCCAGGCAGTGGCTTCAAAACAGTCCTTTAGAGTGTCCATTGTCTCCTCAGACCATAACTCCACAGTGTGCATGGCCGGAGGTTGTCTGTGCACTAGGGGTTTGTACACCGGCCGGAGATGAACCAAGTTGTGATCCGATCTCCCAAGTGGGGGGAGTTGTGATGAGGTGTACACCTCCTTAGTGTTTGCGTAGAACAAATCCAGTGTTTTATTGTCTCTAGTGTGGCATGTGACATACTGGGTGAAAGTGGGCAGAATGGGCGACAGTGAAACATGGTTGAAATTGCCTGAGATGAGGAGAAGAGCATCTGGGTGTTCTGTCTGCAGCCTGCTGGTTACTGAATGGATGACGTCATGCGCTGTCCCAGCGTTCGCCGTCGGATTTGCATAAACAACAATGCAGATCACGTGTGAGTGTTCTCTCGGGAGATATGTAGGCCTCATGCTAACAGCTAGCAACTCAATGTCTTTGCTGCAGTGTCGTTGTTTAACAGTGATATGTCCCGGTCTGCACCAGTTGTTGTTAACATACATGATCACTCCCCCGCCCCTTGCTTTGCCACTCTCTGGTGTTCGGTCAGCTCGTATCATGTGAAAACCCTCCAGCTCAATGTTAGCATCTGCTGCTAGTTCAGTTAGCCACTCAGTAAACAAAAGGAGAGAGCACTCCCGGTAAGTGCTATCATAACGGGAGATAGCCGCTAGCTCATCTAACTTTCCCAGTATCGACCGTACATTTCCCATGACAACAGATGGAAGGGAGGGTCTGTACCTTATATTTTTTGTCCTCCGCCTTACTCCAGCCCGGCAGCCGCGATGCTTTCGCCTCAATTCTCTCGGTATGTCGAGTTTTTCCAGTGGGACCGGGTGGCGGTTAAATGCTAGCAGCTCTTCCCTGTTGTATCGTATCCTGCTATAAACAGTGGCTCCGTCCACCGGCTCAGGAGACATTTGGGACGATCTGTGTATCCGTGATATAAGTGGGGTGAAAAAAAAGTGATCAAAAGAGAGAGGAAGGGGAAAAAAAACTCGGAATCGAGCCGCTGTTGCAAAAGGCAGCCTACTGGTGTGGCGCCGAGAGGACACCTCGGCGCCACACCGCTTAACTTAGCTTAGCTTAGTTTTCTTTTTTTTTTTTCTCTCAGTCACACTTTGTCTTAGCTTTGTTCTAAATTGTAATCACTCTTGTCTTGTTTACTCTTTTTTCTTTTGAATTCTTGGATGGAATATGGGTGGACAATATAAGCTGCGGCTTCAGCCATCACCCATTTCGGATAACTCACGTGGAATTGTTTAGTAGAAGGAGTCTTTGTCTAATTTGACCTTGTTGTTATATTATACAGTTTCTTTTAACCTGTACTGTATTATCCGAAATAAATAAATTCATTCATTCATTCATTCAATTACTTGGTTATATTCTCCTTTATCATTTATGTTATATTTAGCACAGAAATTTTCAAAAGTTAAAATGTTCCCTGTGCCGTCTAATAAGTGTAGTACAGACCAAATGCCCTTATTTTGCCAATGTTGTAGGAATATTGATTTGTGTTTCTATAGTACATATCTACAGTTCCACAGAGGGCTCATATGAGGGCTAAAATTATGTTTATAAATCAATCTCCAATATAGTAAGACCTGTTGATGAAATGAGGAGAGTTTCTAGGGGAGCTTTTTTGGCTCATAGTCACATCTGAGCAGGAATTCAACGCCCCCAGATTTAGCAAAAATTTCATTGGGAATATGAAACCAGAAATGTTTGGGTTGTTTAATAAATGGTCTCAGCCAGTTAATTTTGCTGGTGCCATTAATGCATTCAAAGTCTTTAGCTTTAACCCCACCTTCCTCATATTCTTGAATCATGGTACCTTTTTTAATATAATGTGTTTTCCCTTTCCAGATATAATTGAAAATAGTTTGATGGCTTTAACGGCATCTTTGGGCGTTGGTAATGAATGGGCTGGATAAATAAATCGGGAGATGCATTCCATTTTTGTCAGAAACTTTCTTCCTATGATGAAAATATCTCTTTGAGACCAGGAGTTGAGATAAGTTTCTGATTTCTCCAAGCAATTCCATGTATTGAGCTTGACTAATTGATCAGCATCTTTAGTGATATGCATGCCCAAATATTTCACTGTTTGTTTGACGGGAATGGTATGAATGGCTGATAGACTGCAATCATGAGTAGGTAATAATTCACATTTACCTAGATTCAGTTTAAGCCCAGAGGCTTTAGAGAAAACATCTATATCATTGAGAATTTTAGGGACTTGATCAGAGTTGTGCCTGAATATGGCTGCGTTGTCAGCCAGTTGGCTGATTGTTAGTTGTTTTCCAAATACTGTTAATTTATCAAAGTCAGAGTTTTTTATAAAAATTGAGAGCATTTCAGCTGCTGCAATGAACAACAGTGGTGAAACCGGGCAGCCTTGTTTAATTCCTTTGCCTATTGAAAATCTAGGGGAGGAACCATGTGGTCATAGAACTGAGCTGTTGGTATCCGTATAAATTAGTTTTATAAAGTTTAAAAAGTGCTCCCCAAAACCAAAAAGCTCTAAGGTCCTAAACATAAATTTGTGTTCAATCATATCAAAAGCTTTAAAAAAAATCCAAAAATAAAATAAACCCCTCATCAATTAGGTCCCTATAGTCAAGTAAGTCCAATACCAGGCGTATATTGTTGTGTATTGAGCGCCCTTTAATAAAACCTGATTGTGTCTCTGAGATAAGATCAGTGATGCCAGTTTTGAGTCTGTTGGCATAATATGTGTTAAAATTTTGTAATCATTATTAAGTAAAGAAATTGGTCTGAGATTATCAATCAATTTTGGGTCCTTGCCAGGTTTGGGAATTAGTGTGATGACTCCTTGTTTCATAGTATTTGGTAAAACTGATGTAACACGGATTTCCTTTAACATATTAAAAAACAAATCTTTTAGGTTAATCCAGAAGTGCCTGTAAAAATTGGTTGTTAAGCCGTCTGAGCCAGGTGATTTGTCTAGAGCTAAGGATTTTAGAGCGTTTTCTACTTCCTCCATTTGGATCTCTGCGTCACATGATTTTCTAAAATATTCATCAATTTTCAGTATCTGTCCTGAAATGGACTCAAAGAAACCCTCTGCATTAGTGTGTGAGTAAGAGGAGGAGTATAATTCACTGTAAAATTTAAATATTTCTTTAGAGATCCTCACAGAATCAGTACATTCCTTACCATCAATTATAAGAGACTTAATGGCATTTCGTTCTTGTCTTCTTTTCTCAAGCCTACAGAAGGATGTTGAGCTTTTCTCTCCCTCCTCTATCCATTTCGCTCTCGACCTAATATATGCTCCTTTGGCTTTATTAATATACAGTAGATGTTATCTAGGGAAGAGTGCAATAAAATCAGTTGTTGTTTGTCCTCTTCACATAAGGAATGTTTGTTGCATATTAAATGGATCTCATTTACAATATCCATTTCTTTTGTTTATTGGCTCGGCTTATGACTTTGCTGTATGAAATAGAAATCTGACGGATTTTATACTTAACCACTTGCACTCCGGGCAATTTTCTAAAAATGCCAAAAAATAACGTGCCCAAAGTAAATCGAAAGCTGTTATTCAACCCTTTGTAGCATCTTCATGGGGTTGGTCTCATTAAAAGAAAACACTTTGAATTTTTTTGGCAAAAAAAAACATAATCTCTCTACGTGCTCCGGCCACTGAGTTACAGTCATCTAAACATACTGAACTTGAAGAAAAAAAAATTGGACACAGTGTTTTTTTGGATACAAATGCTTGTAAATAACACACAGCTGTCCGACCCGGCTGGAACATGCAACAGAAATGTAGAACCAAGTGTTATCCAGCTGAGATCCAAATTTGGTAACAATACCACCAAAAATGAATATTTTACACAGCTTTGTTCTCAGGCAGTTCCCAGGCGTTTTGGAACTGTGCCAAATGGCACAGTTTGGAAAAACATCTGTAACTTTTGAATAATTCAATGTAGAATCTTCATTTTAGGCTCTAATGAAAGGTCACACTCAGGCTGTGTGTGTGTGTGGGCGGGGGGGTCGTTCCCCCCCGCTACCAAGGACCGAGTTCGGCCCTCGCTACATGACGGATTACACTCCTTGCATGTTTTCACAGCGCCCCCCCCCCCCCGCTACTGTGTGTGTGTGTGTGTGGGGGGGGGGGAACCGTGAATGGACCGTGAACGCCCCCCCCCCCCTCGCTACAGAAGAGGGCCATCGCTACATGATGGAATAGAGTCATATGCTTCTCCCCCGCGCCCGGGGGGGCGTTCGGCCCGTGAACGCCCCCCCCCGCTCCTCTTCTGCAGCGGGGGGGGGGGCGTTCACGGTCCGAACACGGCAAATGAACCATTTATCGCGCCGCACGCACTTCGTACTTCGTGCGCAGTACAGTTGTAATTTACCGATCGGTCAAAAATCATTTTTGGATTACAGTTTTCAGGGAGAAATAATAATTTAGCTTATAACACCTTACCTCTTCACAGCAGCAGAGTCGTGGCGAACATCTCTTCCCCATTGTCAGACGAACGCGACGCTGCTTCCGCTCGTGGATCCTGATCAAAACATAATTCCATTATTGCCGTTTTGGCGAATGATTTACGACTTTTGTCGTCGGCCTCCGTCAGTCTATGACGACGGAAGAGAATCCTAAACGTCTATTCTGCTGGAATGAGTGCAGGTCCCCACTTGTGGGTGGTCTCCATGCTGCGGGGTCTGTAGTAGATTCGTCCAGCGTTCTTTGTTTTCATCTGCTGCAGCAGTAAATCTCTCTTCACCCAGCCTGAATTTCTGTGCTTCAATTGGCTCCTGCGCTCACAGTAGGCGGGTCTTCCTTCCTAGATTTTCATTCATTGGCTCTTCAAGGTTTCAGAAACCCAATTCAAGGCTCTTATTAGTCGAATGAGAGGTCAATCAGATGAACTAATCTGTTCGCGGCTGTCTCTGCAGTTTTTTTTTTAGTGGCGCTTGGACGCCACTACATCACCATCACCACCATCATGCGTCATGCGTCCAAGCGTGCACGAGGGCGCTCTCGTGCGTCATAGGATGCAGAGACTTGCCCGCCCGCGGAACAACGGAGTGCAAGTGGTTAAGAAATTCCATTTCTCCCTGTATGTTGACAATAATGTATCTTTGGTTATACTGTCGGATTGTCCTTTTAACATTCTGATAGAATGGACCATGTTTTAGAAGATTTGAATTAATTTTCCAGTAGCCTTTATTTCTTCTGACTGCGCTAGTGGGAGTTATGGTTAACTTGATCATACAATGATCTGCAAGTGGAGCAGCAGAAATTGAGGTATTTATGTCTATATCAGGTTGGAATTCAGAAATAAGCCAGTAGTCTAATTGTGATTTAATGGTGCCATCAGGTTTAAACCAAGTAAAGGTTTGAGTATCTGGATTTAGCGCACAGCCATATGTCACTAAGCTGAAAACGTGTTACAGAAATCTAGTAAAGTGGTATTATACTGTTGATTAGGAAATCTTGAGGGTTGCCAATCAAGCCATTCACCCATAACCATATTGTAGTCGCCACCCAACACAAAAACAGGATTGATATATATTTGAGATAATTTCTTCAATATGTTAGTCACGTCTGTAATTAATTGTTTGTTCTGGTTGCGGTTAATAAATCCATAAATGTTAACAAGAATCAAGAATTGGTTGTGTAATTCAAAAACGCAAATAATCCAGTGTCCTGTGTCATCTCTTTTGGTTGCAACTACTTTCCCAGGAAAGTTATTTAGGAGTATGGCGACCCCTGCTGACCTATTTGTGCCATGACTACAGTATATTTTTTCTCCCCATTGGTTTGTCCACATTTTTTCATCTGTATCGTTGCTGTGAGTCTCCTGAATAAGATAACAATGTGCTTTTTCATTTTTAAGGAATAGAAACATAGCCTTTCTTTTTATAGAGTCTCGTAAACCCCTAGCATTAAGTGATGCAAAAGAAAAGGTTGTAATAAAAGACATAAAGGATGGAAGAGAATAAGGAAAAAATTAAAATAAAATAAAATAAAGATAACAAGTAGATAAACGGTTTAGGTTGTTACTTTGGACCAAGTACACTGAAGAAAGCCCCTGATTAAAATGCTAAATATATGTTTTAACTCATAACTTTTTTCTCCTTTTTTTCGTTTTTTTTTCTTTTTTTCCTTTTCCTTCCCCTTTTTCCTTCCCCTTCTTTTCCCTTTTCTTTCCCCTTTCCCTTCCTCCTTTTTCCCCAAGCTGCACGCTTGTTATGACAGACTCCAAAAATCTGATCTATAAAATTATCGAAAATATGTAGTGCAAATTATCAAAATGGCATTGAAAAAGAACTGCCTTATAAATCTACCCTTCAAAAAAAGATGCAGGAACCTAAGTAAAAGTAGCATGTAAACATTTCCAAATGACAGCTGCCAGGAACACAGCGTACTTCAAAAGGGGACTATGAAATGACTCCCTATAAAGTAAACATTGAAGTAGCTTAGCAACATGTACAGAACATTAAAGAGTCAAAGTGCTTGTTCAGCCATAGTTGTGAACCAGACCCTTAGATGCTGACTCTTCTACCGTCGATGTATCCCACATGGCCTTTGTACCAGATGTTTTTCCCAGCTGCACGGGCTTGCTCCATCTGTGGCCATGCTGCTGCGCGGGCATCCCTGTCGGCTTTACAGAAATCTCACTTGAATCAGATCCTGGCGACTCTGCAGAATTTGGAGTTTTTGGTCAGCCTCCAAATTTCTTCACAGTGGTATCTCATGACAAACTGGAGAATAACCTGGCGGTTTTTCCATTTTCACGTTTTCCCAGGCGGTGGACACTATCAACAACAGTGCCCATGGTCGTTGCCCACTGCGGTGCGATTTCTGACAGAATGTGGATTACCTCCTCACAGATCTTTTCGTTATCCTTTTCTTTGATCCCGTGTATTTTAAGGTTCCAGCTGTGGTTATATTAATCATATATCCCATAACCTACATATGTATAATCATGATAGAATGTTTGGTGATTACATATGTACAAGACCTCATGCCTCAGAACAGGACAAAACAGGACAAGAGGTGTCAACCGCCAGCGAAAATCAAAGAGCATCCGAGGCGCAGCGGTGGAGACCAGATCGATCGCCCTGACTTCCCAGGGTCAGGTGGAGGGGTAGGAAGACAAAGGAGGGGGGTTTAAGCTAATGCGGGATGTCAGCTTTGGTGTGCAATGTCTTTTGTTATGTGTAGGTATAAGTATGTAGGTCTGAATGTGTTCGATCTCTCATTTTCTGCTTCTGCACTGAGATGAGACTTGTTAGAGGAGCGAAGCTGAGAAACTCTGGTTTATAAGTCACATCGCCTCGTTATTCCAAGCTCTTCTACACTGGTGACCCTGACGCGAGGATGGAACAGAGGCATTCTCCCATGATTAACTCATCAGAGGCGACCCAGGCAGACGCCGGCGCCCATGCAGACAGGGGAACAGATGGACAACGTTCCCCCACGGCAGAAGCTACAGAGAGGGCTCAACCGAGCACCAGCTCCGCCGCGAGAGGCGAAGGAAGGCGCTCTCACCCTGCGGACACATCAGGGACGGCCCACACAAGCGCCGTCACCGTCAAGCTGCCGGACTTCTGGCAGGAAGACCCGAGCTCGTGGTTTTAGCAAGCTGAGGCTCAGTTTGCACTAGCGGGCATAACGGCAGATGACACAAAATTTTATCACATTGTCGCCAAACTCGACGCTGCCACTTCGAGATGTGCGCGGAGCATAATCCAGCGGCCGCCTGCCCAGGACAAATATAGAGAACTGAAGGCGACCATCGTCGAGAATTTCGTCCCCAGCCGAGGAGAGAGAGAGGAGGATCCTGGCGATCTACGGCCACAGAGGATGCAGACCCAAGGCCCTCATGGAGGACATGCTGCAGCTCAAGGAAGAGGACAACGACAACTTCCTCTTCCAATATATCTTCCTCAGTACTCTGCCGCCACACATGAGAGGGACACTTGTCAACATGCGGTGCAGCACCCAGCAAGACTTCCGCGCGCTGGCTCGCGAAGCGCAGCGACTCGTCAACGCCTGCAGTGAACAGACGGCCACAGCAGCATCCGCAGATCTCAGCGCTGATACCCAGATCAACGGGGAGCCACAAACCACTGAGCAGAGCCTGCCCACCATGGCGGCGACACGACCAAGACGCAACAGACGGAGCGACATCTGTTATTACCACCACCGTTTCGCCGAGAAGGCTTACAAATGCATTCCCCCCTGCAAGTTCAAGAGTTCGGGAAACGCCAAAGCCGAGAACCGTTAACGGCTGCGGTTCTCGGCGAAAAAAACAAGCTTCTCTATGTAACCGACGGACACACCGGCTAACAGTTCCTAATTGACACCGGAGCTCAACTGAGTTTTATCATGCCCTGCCACGCAGACCGGGCCATGGGCCCCCGGGGCAATGGAGCGATGGCAGCCAACAGCTCCATCATCGACACTTACGGTGAAAGGAGCCTGCCCCTCTGCATTCATGGCCGCAACTACAGATGGACATTTATTGTAGCGGCGGTGAGTTTTAACTTGTTGGGCGCTGATTTTTTGTGTGCACATGGGCTGTTAGTCGATCTAGCAAACAGACGCTTGGTTAATGCACTGTCATTTTCTTCTATTCCCTGCTCAGCTCGAGTTTCTCCCACCACCTGTGCAGGCCAACGTCACTACAGCAGGAGGTAAGTTTGATCAACTCCTCACCCAATTTCCAGCACTCACAGTTCCCAAATTCTCAGCTACAGTGGCTAAGCACAGGGTTGAACACTTTATTCCCACAACGGGCCAACCCGTTTTCGCCAAAGCTCGGCATTTAGACGCGACCAAGCTCGCCATAGCTCGGGATGAGTTTACCACCCTTGAAAAACTAGGCATTATCAGACGCTCAAAAAGCCCCCGGGCATCGCCACTACACATGATCCCGAAAACTGACGGTTCTTGGAGACCGTGCGGCGATTACCGCAGATTAAACAATGCGACAGCGCATGACCGCTACCCAATTCCTCACATCCAAGATTTTTCACTACATCTGGCGGGTGCGTGCATTTTTTCTAAAATAGATCTGGTCCGCGGCTATCACCAAGTCCCCGTTCGAGCGGAAGACATTCCTAAAACAGCTGTAATAACCCCCTTCGGTCTTTTCGAATTTTTGCGGATGCCTTTTGGCCTCAAAGGCGCTGCTCAAACCTTTCAGCGGATGATGGACGCGGTATTACGCAATCTCCCTTTCGTGTTCGTCTACCTCGACGATATGCTGGTAGCCAGCTCGTCGGAGGAAGAACACGAACAACATCTCACTATGGTTTTTCAGAGACTAGAAGAGTACGGGTTAATAATCAATCCAGCCAAATGCAAATTCGGCGTGTCACAAATTGATTTTTTGAGACACAGAGTTTCACCGAAGGGGGCAGTCCCACTGCCAGACAAAGTTCCAGCAGTAAAAAATTTTCCACGGCCACAAACGGTCAAATAGCTGCAAGAATTTTTGGGAATGGTAATTTTTACAACCGTTTCCTCCCCCCGCAGCTCAACTCATGCAGCCCCTGTATGACGCGCTCAGAAAACAAAAACCTTCCAACGCGGTCGAATGGACCCCGGAGCGCGAACGCGTCTTCGCGAAGTAAAAAGTGCTCTAGCTAACGCCACATTGTTGGTTCACCCTGATCCCTCGGCCCGCATAGCGCTAACCACAGACGCTTCAGACCTGGCCATAGGGGCAGTCGTGGAACAACACGTTGGCGGAACCTGGCAACCTTTGGCATTTTTCAGCAAATCGTTAAACCAAACTGAGCGTAAATACAGCACTTTTGACAGGGAGCTGCTAGTGCTTCATTTATCCATCCGCCACTTCCAGTTCTGGTTAGAAGGGCGGCGTTTCACGGCTTTTGTAGACCACAAACCGCTCACCTTTGCAATGGCTAAAATTTCAGAACCATGGTCAGGCAGGCAACAAAGACAGCTAGCTGCAATTTCAGAGTTCACCACAGACATTCGACATGTGGCAGGCAAACTTAACGTGGTAGCAGACTGCCTCTCTCGCGCTGTGACATTGTCAGAGCGCGAGGAGACAGATTATACTACCTCAGCCGCAGAACTCTTCGCCAACGCAGACACATACGCGGCCCCAATCCACGTAGGGATAGATTACGCAGCCATGGCGGAGGAGAAAAGCAGTGACATGGACGTGCGCGCACTCCTGTCTGGACCAACAGGGTTAAGGCTTGAGGAAAGGGGTTTACGCGATGGTGTACCCCCCCAATATGCGACATCTCAACCGGCCGACCTCGCCCGGTAGTCCCAGCTGCATGGCACCCCGTATTTTCGACTCAATTCACTCCCTCGCGCACCCGGGTGTGCGCGCCTCAGTTAAAATGGTCGCCGAAAAGTTTGTGTGGCCTGGCCTGTGCAAAAACGTAAAAGAATGGGCAAAAACTTGCATGTCTCGTCAGCGTGCCAAAATACACAAACACACAAAAGCCCCTCTAGAGCCTTTTCGAATCCCAGCTAGAAGGTTCGACCACGTTCATGTCGACCTCGTGGGACCACTACCTTCCTCCCAAGGTTTCACACATCTGTTAACAATGATAGACCGTACTATGCGCTGGCCTGAGGCGGTCCCTCTGGCGTCAACCACAGCGGAGGAAGTCGCTCGCGTTTTTTTGACAAACTGGGTGGCACGTTTCGGCGTCCCATCGGACATCACGTCCGATAGGGGGCCTCAATTTGTCTCAGAGCTTTGGTCAGCCATGGCCAGCAGCTTAGGGGCGACAATTCACCGCACCACCGCTTATCACCCTCAGGCTAATGGGTTATGCGAGCGTTTTCACAGATCTTTAAAGGCCGCCCTCAGAGCCTCACTAACGGATACAAATTGGGTAAATAAACTTCCCTGGGTTTTATTGGGGTTGCGTGCTGCACCTAAAGAGGATCTAGACGCCTCCCCAGCAAATTAGTTTTTGCACAACCTCGGCTGCACGGTGGCGCAGTGGTTAGCACTGCGGCAGCACAGTTTACCCTTGGCCGGGGGATTGTGGGATCGTGGGATCGGGTTCGATCCCAGCCCCCGACCAACAGTGATCTGTGTGGAGTTTGCATGTTCTCCCCGTGTTGCGTGGGTTTACTCCGGGATTTCTCCGGTTTCCTCCCACATGCCAAAAACATGCATGTTAGGTTAATTGGCTGTTCTAAATTGTCCCTAGATATCTGTTTCCTATAGGCCCTTAGAATAGAGGGTTAGTATTAATGAAAGCGCTTTGAGTGGTCTTTGTGACTAGAAAAGCGCTATATAAGTGCAGGTTAGTTAGTTAGTAATTAGTTTTTGCACAACCTCTCAGACTCCCAGGTGAATTTTTACCAGAGAACCCAGAGCCTGGGCAGCTTCCAGCCCTGAGGCTTTTTGGCAGCAACGGACTGGACTCTCTCCCTGGACCGGCACATCACTCTTTTCCACGGGTTTTTGTCCCCCAAGCTTTAAAAAACACCAAATTCGTTTTTGTTAGGCATGAAGCTTTAAAACCAACCTTCCGTCCACCATACGATGGACCATTCAGAGTGCTGGAACCTGGTGATAAGCATTTTGTGCTTGATTTAGGGGACAGAAAAGAAACAGTCAGCATTGACAGACTTAAACCTGCCTTCTTGTTGAGAGACGAACCTGCACGGTTGGCGAGAGCACCTCGGCGGGGTAGATCCCCCAAGAAAAAAGACTCAGCCCCCCTGCAGGGAACAAATAATCACTCTCCTCCCCAAGCTGCAGATTCCTTACAGGAAGGTACTGCCAGGACGCCCAAGCGGACCCACAGCAGATTCGGGAGAAGATTAAAACCCAGACAGCACAGGGACTGATGCAAACTAGCCAAAAGTTGTTAACTATTTTATCAGATTGTGCCGTGACAGTTTTAAGACTGATTTGTGATATTACTACACTGTTATGATTACCACTGAATTCTCTACAGGAGCATAGCTGCTGGAAAGTTTCTTCCTTGTCAAGAGGTTTAACAGTTAGTATGTCATAGTAATTATCTTAAACTGTGGACTTTTTTTTTGATTGTCCTTTTCTTAGTCGTTTGGGGGGGGGCTGTGGTTATATTAATCATATATCCCATAACCTACATATGTATAATCATGATAGAATGTTTGGTGATTACATATGTACAAGACCTCACGCCTCAGAACAGGACAAGAGGTGTCAACCGCCAGCGAAGATCAAAGAGCATCCGAGGCGCAGCGGTGGAGACCAGATCGATCGCCCTGACTTCCCAGGGTCAGGTGGAGGAGTAGGAAGACAAAGGAGGGGGATTAAGCTAATGCGGGATGTCAGCTTTGATGTGCAATGTCTTTTGTTATGTGTAGGTATAAGTATGTAGGTCTGAATGTGTTCGATCTCTTATTTTCTGCTTCTGCACTGAGATGAGACTTGTTAGAGGAGCGAAGCTGATAGTAAACTTTGGTTTATAAGTCACATCGCCTCGTTATTCCAAGCTCTTCTACACCAGTGCCTCTTCAGCACCTCTCCAGCTCAGTAATCCTTTCCTTTAGCTCTTCGTTTTCTTGTATAAGCTTGGGGATGTCTCTCTCAAAGCTCTGTAGTTTGGTCTGGCAATTTTTGATGTCAGCAGTATTGATTTCAACAAGACGGGTGATGCTGGCTACCATTGTGGCGGTCTCCCTTAACTGCGCTCCAAAATCCTCAACTTTGGTGGTTAGCTTTGTGATAGCATCTACCAAGTTGTCGTAAGATTGCTCTTGGGTGGTTTTCATCTTGGAAAGTGGCAGAGCAGAGGATTTTGTTGGAGTGACGGGAGAACTTTTTCTCTTACCAGGACCGCTACTAACAGAGGTTTCCATCGGGGTGTAGTCATGATCAGTAGTAGTTGTTGTTAGCTTAATGTTCGTTTTCCCGCCGGACATGTTAGTCGGATTTGATTAGTTTCCCCGTGACAGAAACTTGCGTTCAAAATCGCCAAACGAACTTACTTGCTTTAAAGCTGGCAGCTCTGAAAATGTTTTCAGTCTGAATATTAGTTATTGTCCAAGTTTCGGGGCTGGAGAATGCAGGTTTAGAAGAGCGAACTGGTCAGGATCGCCATCTTCCGGAAGTCATCATAGATAAAACTAGACACTTTAAATAACTGATTAAACTCATCACCTACACTAACACTTCCGGTGTCGCAAAATAATAAACCAAAATAATAACTTAATTTTTTTTTGACTATAAAACAATAAGAGCAAAATTAAACACAGGTATGTCCCAAAATTTGATAATATATTTTTTTTCTACCTAAGTTTAGAAAAGGACAAAACAAAAATAAGACCAAAAATTTGTTTTTTTCTGATTTTATTTTGAATTGGAATTACAAATGAAGGAACCATACACGGAGTTGTATTCACTTGCTGAAACAAAAACGACTGTGACGTTTCAAAACAACTGGGGCGGAATGGAACGCGGATATG
>JAJAQF010000363.1:0-23401 GCA_020510985.1 Pholidichthys leucotaenia
GTGTCTTCAACAGCAGATTTCTGTGAACTTCTTCCCACTGATTGCTGATAAGTGAAAACACCTGCTGAAGAGACTGGGTAGAAGAGAAAACCTGCAGGGTCTTGGCTCTCTATGGCACATGGTTGGACACCCCTGAGAATAAGATTCCCATGTTTAAAATGAGCGAGTCCACAGTATTCCACAACTGCAGCTAACTAACAGCATAGCTACGTTTTTTCTTTTGCATGACAGTCAACAGGACTCTTGCTTTTTGATGTTTTTATTTTAATTTGGCTTCTCATTTTCTACTGAATGCTGCTATACTCGACCTTTGTCTCTCTATTTTCTCAGCTGTTTAAGTGCATAGAACTATTTTTGGTTCCAGATGATCTAATGAAGGTGATTCTGAGGATTATGATGTCAGTGACTATGATGGTGGTGGTGGTGGTTCAGCGTGCTTCTCCGTGGGGCTCTGTGTTGTCGGTACAGTGCGTCTGCTGAGAGAAGATGAGGACCCTGGTGGGCCATCAGCACCCAGAGTGACGGTGCTTCACTGAGCCTGCAGCTCACTCTGAGGACCAATGGAGTCCAACTCACGTTGGAGCCACTTCAGAGAGCGAAGGTGCTCCAGCAGGAGGCGCTGTCTCACCGAGCAAAGCACAGACACACACAGGTGGATGAACATGGCGCTTCTGATGGAGCTGCACAATAACTTCACTGTCATATCAGACATACAATATAGTCAGACAGTTTATCAGGGAAGAACAGGTGTCAGAAAGTCCATTGTTGTGCTCAGAGACAGTTGAAGAGAATTTTGGCCAAATAAAACATAAAAGCCACAGAACAGGTTTCATCCTTAATAACTGAGGTAGTCAATATCAGGGATCATTTTTTACACTGAAACATTAAACCTTTTATAGTTTGACCTTTTTCTTGGAATATTCAACACATTTTTTCTCCTAAATGTGTACATTTTCTCACATTTGTTACTTTTCCCCTGTAGTCATCACTTTCAAGGATCAGGGCTTCATGGTGCAGCCCTGCCCAGAAACTCCATGAAGTGTCCTCCTGCTGAGGTCAGTGTGAGCTCTGCTGCTTCCTGTCATTTAGTCACATGAAGCATCACTGAGATCAGCTGGAGCCTCTCTGAACTTCATCTTCTTCCTCCAGCAGTGACTAAGCTGCACCGACACCACTGAGTGGTCTTCTCTTCGTAGGGACTCTTTCTCTCTTCTCCTCTCCCTCTGTTTCCAGCCTGATTCCATCATTTCTCTGCTGTCTCCTCTCTCTACTTTCCCTTTGTCTCTTTGGCTTTCTTCTGGAGAATAATATTAATCCTCTCGTTCTCTGATTCTTCACATTATTGCTCTGTTCTCTTACTGCTACACGTCTTTCTCTGACTTCAAGACAATGTGTTCAGCTGTTCTCAATAAAATGACAGTTTCAATAGAACAGTCAGAGTCCTTCTGTGTTTCCACACATCAAACTGCAGCGTGGCTTTGATGGTTTTGACAGAAATAAAGCAGCAGATCAGTTCACTCATGTTTCTGAGACTTTGATCAGATTTGATCAAAAACAGCAAATCCACCGTTAATGAGACTAAATGCTGAATGTGCTGATGTGTTGTTTCACATCTGACACATGAAGTTTAGTGAAAAACTATGAAACAAGCAGCAGCTCCAACTGAAGAAACCATGAGGAAATAAATGCTGATCTTCAATCACTGAAATACACTTTAATCCTTCAATATGACACCAAGAAGTTAGACTCAAAAATATTGACATCAATCAGTCTTGTGGAGTTTTGAGCAAGACAAGAATTTTCTAAGATTCTGAGGTTCTGTATAAAATCAAAAATTTCCTCAGTTTTTAAAGTTTCACGAGCAGGTTTGTGTGGAAAAAAACTGAATCAAACAGAACAAATGTCAAATAAAATGTGAATTATTACATCAGTATCCATAATGATCCATTCTCAATAATAATATGAACATTATCAACAAGAATATTGACTCAAGAAATATATTCCACTGAATGGAAGTTTGAAACTAAAAATGAGTGTCAAAAATGTCAAACTTCGGTTGAAAAAAATAAAACATTAATATTAAAAGATTTTTTGGTAAAGATTTAAAAATATGGCAAATTCTTCCATTAATCATTAGAATCAAATCTGTTATTGATTTTGAAAATGTAAAATAAAATAAAATGATGACTCCATTTTCTTCATAGCATTGTTTATCATCAATGCCTTCTTGTTAGAATCCATTTTATTTAAATTTAACAATTTCCAGTATCAGAAAATCAGGAGAAGTAAAGGAATTTTTTGTTCATAAACCAGTAAAATAGCCACAAATGTTCACCAGTAAAATTAAATCACTTTGACTTTCCTCAACTTTACAATCAAATCTCAGTTTTACAGATTTTGAGATCAGAGGTTTTGGCATCTTTAGCTTCTCCAACACTGAAATATGGGAACATTTTCTCAGTGAAAGTGTCCGTGTGAGTGTAGATGTGAGTCATGTCTTCAGGGTGGTAGAAGGACACCTCCCCCCAGTCATAGTCCAGCTGGACTCTGATCCTCTGGAGACTCTTCTTCACTGAGACAGGCCGACCAACAACATTAGTGTATTTTCCACTGTTATGACACAAACACCAGATTCCATATTCTGGTAAAGCTAAACACTCTCCCTTCCTGTTAACTGACTCTTTAACTAAACCCACATTCCACATAGGAAGATCTCCCACCTCCACCTCCCAGCTGTGTTTCCCTGAGCTGAAGCCCTCAGACCCAAAAACACTGGGATACGTAGCGTTTCTCTCTGGGTTATCAGGAAGTTTCTGCCACGTGTCTCCAAGTCTCACACTGGTCAGATCATCAGACAGATAGAGGCAACCCTGTGCAGTGTTTGGGTCCAGAATGAGAGGACTGAAGTGGACCTTGTCCTTCATCTTGTCCCAGACTCTGAAGGACAGGTTGCCCAGGTGTTTGGCCACATCTATCAGCCCTCCTGAGACCAGCTGTGGATCTGACACTGACCTCTGGGCTCTGGCTCTGCTCTGAGTGACTTGATAACTGCTGAGGAACGACCCCTTGTGTTTCTGCAGCTCTTCTTCAACAGCAGAGATGCTGTCTGACAGAGAGGAGATCTGCTCCTGAATCCTCTTCATCTCTCTGCTCAGAGTCCTCCCCTTCTGCTCCTCTTCCTCCCTCACAGCTGCCAGTCTGGACTCCTCTTCCTCTTTCAGGAACTGCTGCAGCTTGTTGAACTCTGCTCTGATCTGACTCTCTGCCATCAACAGCTGCTTCTTGGTGTGTTCAATCATTTCTTTGTAGGTTTCCTCCACTTGTTTGTATTTGTTTCTCTTGTCCTGCAGAGACTTTAAGTCAGATTTCAGCTGCTCCTTCAGGTCACTGACTGCTTCTTCTATAGGAACCACTTTGTGACTCTGATGGTGAGGAAAATCACAGACAGGACACACAGCTCTCTGCTCGTCTACACAGAACTGAAGCTCCTTTTGGTGTTTACTGCACACAGCCTCCACCTTCTTTTCTTTTTCTGTCTCACATGATCCAGATTTGTGTCTCCCAGCAAAGGAGTCAACCAGTTCCTTCAGAGCAAAGTTCACCACAAGATTATCTTTAGATGATTTTCTCTTACAAATGGGACAGTTTTTGGTTTTCGTTTGTTCCCAGAATTTCTGCAGACAGCTTGAACAGAAGCTGTGGTTGCAGCCCAGAGACACTGGATCTCTGAACCTCTCTGAACACACAGAACACCTCAGGAAGTTTTCAACCACAGCAGTTTTCTCAGCCATTTCCACTGATGTTTTAACCAGACTCACCAAAATACAGTCCAGCTGACTATTTAATCCACACAATCAGCTTTCTTCGCTAAATCCACCTGTGTTCAATGTAATGGCGTCTCCACTCTGAGTTGTGGTGAAAATCTTTCACAGGTGTTGTAGGTGGGGCTGAGAGCAAAACATCTGCCACTTGATCAGAGGTGTCATACACATTCCATGGAGGGCCAAGACCCTGCAGGTTTTATTTCCACCCAGTATCTTCAGCAGGTGTTTTCATTGATCAGCAATCAGTGGGAAGACATTCAGTGAAATCACCTGTTGAAGACACTGGGTGGAGGTAAAACCTGCAGGGTCTTGGCCCTCCATGGAATGAGTTTGACACCCCTACACTAGATGGTGATGTTGTTCTCTTTATACACGCTTGTTTAACCCTTGAACTCTGTGAATTCCGCGGGCGGTCATTTTTTTCCCCAAACTTTATCGAAAACAAGGTAAAGGTACAGAGGTGTGACATAGATGGTGGTAAACATGGCAGTTAACAAGTTTGTTTTTTTTTAATTGTGTAGTTCAGTCAACAGTCGTACAAGAGGTACGAAGGATAAAATAGTAAGGGTAATAAATAAAAATAAGATAAAGTAAATAAAAGAATAATAGAGTAGACGGGGGGGGGGGTCTTTTCAGTCCAGAGTGTCCAGAGTTCTAGGGGTTTTCCATGAGTTTCCGATCATCGACCAAACAGTGGAGTTTCACAGCATTCCGCTTCTTCATGTGTTTCAGTGATGAGAAAAAAAGGCAGAGTTCTTTATGAAATACATTAAAATTTGGCTTGCATTTTAAAAATCTAGTTTTGTGTACATAAAATTTTCCCAAGATTACGAGGGTGTTAATAGACATATCATGCAATGAGTTCTTAATAATAAAGCCATACAAAATATTCTGACAGTTAAAAACAGGGGTTGGTACATGTGGTAGACTGCAAGTCTAAAATAGAACATTACTGGCACATGCCTCTAGGGGGAACTACCTGTATTGTTCAGCACTACTATGAAGGGGACACATTAGAATAAGAGTGTGAAAACCCCGCGCAGAATCCATGTTCAGTCATATTATGTGTGTTGCAGAATAAACGGCAGAGTTAGCCAAAGAAATAACTCAAGTGTGATCATTGCTACACGGTAGGATATCACACAATTGGCGACGAGGATTAAAAGAAAAAAATCAGCGGCGAGAAACAGAGAACATTGCAAGTGTGGCGAACTCAAGTGACTCCAGTAGTTCGAGTGCAAGTTCAGAGGAGGAAAAACGAGGTTTCCCCACCACGACGAGCAATGGCGGCTGTAATCGGAACGGTAACCCCTTTTGATAACTCGACTCAGTCATGGGAAGAATATAGTGAAATGTTGGACTTTTTCTTCGAAGCTAATGACATTGAGGAGCCAGACAAAAGGAAGGCTGTACTGTTGAGTGGAGTTGGTGCAACTACTTACAGTTTGTTGAGAAATTTAATAAGCCCTGCATTACCGAAAGATAAAACGTACGACCAGCTTACTGCTGAGCTTCAGAAGCACTTCAGCCCCAAACCGAGTGAAATCGTGCAACGATTCAAATTTAATTCACGCATAAGGAGGAACACTGAGTCCATAGCAGAGTATGTGGCAGAATTGAGGAAATTAACACTGCACTGTGATTACAAAGACTCATTGGAAGAAATGTTAAGAGACAGACTTGTGTGTGGAGTGAATGATGACCGAATGCAACGGCGACTTTTATCTGAAACAAAACTCACTTTTGCGAAGGCTTTGGAATTATGCCAAGCGATGGAAACAGCATCTAAAGATGTGAGAGAGATGCAAGGGAAGCTAACAGAGGACACAGCAACGCATGTTCGTGTGCCTAAGACCCAAGTAGGTGTCCACAAAGTGTCGACTGACAAAACTCAGCACAAATTCCCCAGTTGTTATCGCTGCAAAGGCCAGCACAATGCCGCCGAGTGCAAATTTGCCACTGAGCTGTGTCATAATTGTGGCAAGCGAGGGCACATTAAGAAAGCATGTAGAATAAAGGTGGACAGCGCACAGGTGCTGAAAGCGACAGTTAATGGGCAAAAGTATGAAAACAAGGGCCCAGGAAAGGAACAGCAAGCGAATCAACTGAGAGGGGAGGGAGAAAGTGATACAGAAGACATGGGTTTTCACACAATTTACAACACGTCAGAGGAGCTGACCAAGGTAGCGCCCATCACGCGTACCATGAATGTTAATGGAATGAAAGTAACATTTGAAGTTGATACAGGCTGTGGAGTAACCATATTAAGTAAACAGCAATATACACAACTGTGGAAGAAAACAGACACAGCAGAATTAAATCCCTGTTCATTAAAATTAAAAACATACACAGGAGAGAAGCTAGACGTGCTAGGCATGGCACAAGTGAAGGTGCAGCACGAAAACAAAGAAAAGGACTTACCTGTAGTAGTAGTTGGGAGCGAAGGACCAAATCTACTAGGGCGAAGTTGGCTACAAGAACTGGCCATGATTGATCAGTTGGTGAATAAAGTGGAATCTCAGCCCAAATTGCAGCTGGAGGAGATCCTCGAAAGACACGCTGAGGTGTTCAAAGAAGGCTTAGGACAGCTAAAAGGTGTCACTGCAAAGATTAATGTGGACAAGGAGGCCCAACCACGATTCTGCAAACCCCGACCGGTACCCTATGCAGTCAAGCCACTGGTTGAAAGCGAGCTACAGAGGCTGCTGGATGACAAGATCATTGAGCCAGTGCAGGTTGCAGAATGGGCGGCGCCCATAGTCCCAGTGAGAAAGCCGGATGGCTCCATTAGAATATGTGGAGATTACAAACTCACTGTCAATCGAGCATCACGGGTGGATCAGTATCCAATTCCTAAAGTGGAGGACCTCTTCGCACAGCTGAATGGCGGCCGACACTTCACGAAATTAGACATGAGTCACGCCTACCAACAAGTAGTCCTGGAAGAAGAATCAAGAAAGTATGTAACCATCAATACACACAAAGGCTTATATACCTACACACGCTTACCATTTGGAGTAGCTTCCAGTCCTGCTATATTCCAGAGAACTATGGAGGGCATCCTAGGTGGAATTCCGAATGTTGCCGTTTATTTGGATGACATCCTTTGTACAGGACCAAATGAACAAGAACATCTGAAAACGCTGAAGGAAGTGCTTCAACGGTTGGAGAAAAGCGGTCTGAGGTTGAAAAGAAGCAAGTGTGAGTTCATGGGAAAAGAGGTGGTGTTCCTAGGCCACAAGATCAACGCCAGTGGTCTACACCCTCTAACAGACAAAGTGGAAGCCATTGCGGAGGCACCTGAGCCACAAAATGTTACTGAGTTAAAAGCCTACCTGGGCTTGTTGAACTATTACCATAGGTTCCTCCCAAAGCTCTCCACGCTGCTGGCACCACTACATACCTTACTTAAGAAGGAAGAAAAATGGTCATGGGGGGGTCAAGCAGCAGAAGGCGTTTGAAGAGTCCAAAGCGCTACTTCAGTCCTGTAGTGTGTTAGTGCACTATGATTCAAACAAACCACTCATCCTGGCGTGTGACGCATCACCCTACGGTGTGGGTGCTGTACTCTCTCATCGTATGGAGGATGGCTCAGAGAGACCCATAGGGTTCGTCTCAAGAACTCTTAGTGCAGCTGAGAAAAACTACTCCCAGCTAGACAAGGAGGGCCTTGCAGTAGTATTTGGTGTAAAAAAATTCCACAAATACCTGTACGGGAGACAGTTCGCTATAGTGACTGACCACAAGCCACTAATTTCACTGTTCAGTGAAAGGAGAGCCATACCCCAGATGACATCTCAGAGAATTCAGAGATGGGCCGTTACATTAGCAGCGTATGAGTACACCATCGTTTACAAAGCCGGACGGGACCATACGAATGCTGACGCGATGAGTAGGCTACCCTTGGATGGAGGAAGAGACAGCACGCCTGAGGAGGAGGAGAGAGTGCTATTGTTTGAAGATATTGGCGTGCCCCTGGTGAACGCACAACAAATAAAGAAGTGGACAGACAAAGACCCTGTTCTAGCAAGAGTGCGAGAATACATCTTGCGAGGATGGCCGAAGATGAACAGTCCTGAGTTCATTCCCTATGCCAGACGACAGGATGAGCTCAGCACCCAGGAAGGTTGTATCCTGTGGGGAGGACGCGTGGTTGTTCCACCACCTGGTAGGAATGCCTTACTGCAACAACTACACCAAGCACACCCTGGCATCACTCGCATGAAAGCGTTGGCGAGGAGCTACATGTGGTGGCCCAACATGGATGCAGAGGTGGAGGCGCTTGTGAAGTCATGTGCGGCATGCCAGGAGAACAGGAACAGTCCTCCAGCAGCCCCACTACATCCCTGGGAAGTTCCAGATAAACCATGGAGAAGAATTCACATTGACTACGCAGGTCCATGGATGGGAAGAATGTTCCTGATCATAGTTGACGCATACTCAAAGTGGATCGATGCATATTCTGTGAGTAGCTCTACTTCTACTGTTACCATTGAATGTCTTAGAAAGAGTTTCAGCCAACATGGGCTACCTGAAATCATAGTATCAGATAACGGTACATGTTTTACGAGTGAACAGTTCCAAGAGTTTTCTGAAAAGAATGGCATACGTCACATCACGACTGCGCCATACCATCCTTCTTCTAACGGCTTAGCCGAGAGGGCCGTGCAGACGTTCAAGTCACTCATGAAAAAGATGACAGGAGACTCTATTGAAACCCGAATGTCGAGAGCTCTGTTCAGCTATCGAATAACACCCCAATCTACAACTGGCAAGTCACCAGCTGAGCTGTTGTGTGGAAGGAAGTTGAGGTCAACATTTGACTTAATACATCCAGACTTCAGAAACAAAGTGCATGATAAACAAGAGAAACAAAAAGGTTATCATGACATGCATGCTAGAGAGAGAATACTGAGAGAAGGAGACGTGGTCTACACCCGCAACTTTGGCTCAGGACCAGCCTGGGTACCAGGAGAAATAACAGAAAAGACAGGCCCTGTGTCATTCAAGGTGACATTAGGTCATGGACAAGTGGTGAGGCGACACATCGACCAAGTTCGTGGTAGGAGCTCCATTCCCCTGCCGATGGCACCAGAGGTGTTGTCTGACACCCATCCTGAGGAGAGCATCAACGAACCACCACTTCAGGTGAAACCTGAGGTAACCGTCTCTGCAGATTCTACGGGCAGCACTGCAGCAGCCGAAACAGTGGAGCAGTCTGAGTCTTCACCTGCAGTTGGCTCACCCGCCGTGAGAAGATCTCAGCGAGCTCGGAGAGCTCCAGACTACTTGAAGGACTATACTTAGTCAGTAGTGAGTTCCCCAGCCACAGGACAAGAATGCGTCCTGGAACCTCACTGGGATGCGGTAGTCAAACCAAATCCCCAGTTAGACTGTTATGTGTGTTATACATGTGAAAAAAAAAAAAAAAAAAAGAAAGAAATTATGTGTATGACACATGTGTTTAAGAAATTAAAAAGTAACTGTGATAGTTCAGGGTTAAATTGGAGTTCCAGGATGTCTAGTAATTGGCTAGTGTAATTAAGAGTAGTTTAATCTAGAGGGGAGGGATGTGGTAGACTGCAAGTCTAAAATAGAACATTACTGGCACATGCCTCTAGGGGGAACTACCTGTATTGTTCAGCACTACTATGAAGGGGACACATTAGAATAAGAGTGTGAAAACCCCGCGCAGAATCCATGTTCAGTCATATTATGTGTGTTGCAGAATAAACGGCAGAGTTAGCCAAAGAAATAACTCAAGTGTGATCATTGCTACACGGTAGGATATCACAGTACATGTTTAGATAACCAGTGATGAAAATCATCCCAAAACGCGTTGGTGTCCATACAGTAAAAGAAAATGTGATCTGTACTTTCTATATGTTCATTACAAAAGGAACAGTTATTGTTCTCAAAGCCAAAACGTTTACTTAGAAACTCAGCAGAAGGATAAATCCCATTTAAAACTTTATAGTGGATCTCTTTTGCTTTTGGTGAAATAGGAAATTTAAAGAATTTAGATCTTAGAATTTGAGCTTCTTTTTTGGAGAAAAAATTAAGAATAGCAGCTCTAGATACTGTTACTGGGAAGATTTCTTTATTAAATATTTTTCTAATAGCTAAATTGTTTAATTTTGAGTCACCTAGGTGGAAACCGTTCACCAAAAGCAAAGGGAGATTTGGGCAAGAACCAAATCTATTTAAAGTTGAGGCCATTAGTATAACTGTCTGAGGTATTGCCTCCATTACTTGGTTATATTCTCGTTTATCATTTATGTTATATTTAGCACAGAAATTCTCAAAAGTTAAAATGCTCCCTGTGCCGTCTAATAAGTGTAGTACAGACCAAATGCCCTTATTTTGCCAGTTTTGTAGGAATATTGATTTGTGTTTATATAGTACATATCTACAATTCCACAGAGGGGTCATATGAGGGCTAAAATTATGTTTATAAATCAATCTCCAATATAGTAAGACCTGTTGATGAAATGAGGAGAGTTTATAGGGGAGCTTTTTTGGGTCATAGTCACATCTGAGCAGGAATTCAATGCCCCCAAATTTAGCAAAAATTTCATTGGGAATATGAAACCAGAAATGTTTGGGTTGTTTAATAAATTGTCTCAGCCAGTTAATTTTGATGGTGCCATTAATGCATTCAAAGTCTATTGCTTTAACACCACCTTCCTCATATTCTTGAATCATGGTACCTTTTTTAATATAATGTGTTTTCCCTTTCCAGATATAATTGAAAATAGTTTGATTGATGGCTTTAACGGCATCTTTGGGCATTGGCAATGAATGGGCTGGATAAATAAATCGGGAGATGCATTCCATTTTTGTCAGAAACGTTCTTCCTATAATGGAAATATCTCTTTGAGACCAGGAGTTGAGATAAGTTTTTGATTTCTCCAAGCAATTCCATATCTTGAGCTTGAATAATTGATCAGCATCTTTAGTGATATGCATGCCCAAATATTTCACTGTTTGTTTGACGGGAATGGTATGAATGGCTGATAGATTGCAATCATGAATAGGTAATAATTCACATTTACCTAGATTCAGTTTAAGCCCAGAGGCTTTAGAGAAAGCATCTATATAATTGAGAATTTTAGGGACTTGATCAGAGTTGTGCATGAATATGGCTGTGTCGTCAGCCAGTTGGCTGATTGTTAGTTGTTTTCCAAATACTGTTAATTTATCAAAGTCAGAGTTTTTTATAAAAATTGAGAGCATTTCAGCTGCTGCAATGAACAACAGTGGCGAAACCAGGCAGCCTTGTTTTATTCCTTTGCCTATTGAAAATCTAGGGGAGGTACCATGTGGTCATAGAACTGAGCTGTTAGTATCCGTGTAAATTAGTTTTATGAAGTCTAGAAAGTGCTCCCCAAAATCAAAAAGCTCTAAAGTCCTAAACATAAATTTGTGTTCAATCACATCAAAAGCTTTAAAAAAATCCAAAAATAAAATAAACCCCTCATCAATTAGGTCCCTATAGTCAAGTAAGTCCAATACAAGGCGTATATTGTTGTGTATTGAGCGCTCTTTAATAAAATCTGATTGTGTCTCTGAGATAATATCAGTGATGCCAGTTTTGAGTCTGTTGGCATAAATATGTGTTAAAATTTTGTAATCATTATTATCTCCGCCAAGGAGGTTATGTGATCATCGACGTTGGTTTGTCTGTCTGTTTGTTTGTTTGTTAGCAAGATAACTCAAAAACTTATGGACGGATTTTCATGAAATTTTCACAGATTGTCAGAAATGGGGTATCCTACAGATGATTACATTTTGGTGGTGATCCAGGTCACCGTCCAGAAGAAAACTGCCATTACGGAATTGCCATTTTCGTCAATAACTACTGAACCACTAATCCTATCATTGTGAATCCAATTGCTAGTCATATGTTTTCATGGTCAAGGAATCTGAAAACGTACACACAAACACTGTATGGGGGGAACTGTGGCGCTTGGCGGAGGTCTGCGCTCTCCGAGTGCTTTTCTAGTTAAGTAAAGTAATTGGTCTGAGATTATCAACAAATTTTGGGTCCTTGCCAGGTTTGGGAATTAGTGTGATGACTCCTTGTTTCATGGTATTTGGTAAAACTGATGTAGCACGGATTTCCTTTAACATATTAAAAAATAAATCCATCCATCCATCCATCCATCTTCTACCGCTTTTCCGGAGGTCCGGGTCGCGGAGGCAGCAGTTCAAGCAGAGAAGCCCAGACTTCCCTCTCCCCAGCCACCTGCTCCAGCTCTTCAGAGGGGATACCAAGGCGTTCCCAGACTAGCTGGGAGACATAGTCTCTCCACCGAGTCCTGGGTCTGCCCCGGGGTCTCCTCCCAGTGGGACGTGCCTGAAACACCTCAAGTGGGAGGCGTCCAGGAGGCATCCTAATCAGATGCCCATACCACCTCAACTGACTCCTTTCAATGTGGAGGAGCAGCGGTTCTACTCTGAGCCTCTCCCGGATGACTGAGCTCCTCACCCTATCTCTGAGGGTGAGTCCAGCAATCCTACGGAGAAAGCTCATTTCAGCCGCTTGTATCCGCGATCTCGTTCTTTCGGTCATTACCCAAAGCTCGTGACCATAGGTGAGAGTAGGAACGTAGATTGACTGGTAAATCGACAGCTTTGCCTTAGAACTAAGCTCCCTCTTCACCACAACAGACTGGTACAACGTCCGCATCACTGCAGATGCTGCTCCAATCCGATCCATTCATCGGTAAAAAATAAATCTTTTAGGTTAATCCAGAAGTGCCTGTAAAAATTAGTTGTTAAGTCGTCTGAGCCAGGTGATTTGTCTAGAGCTAAGGATTTTAGAGCGTTTTCTACTTCCTCCATCTGGATCTCTGCGTCACATAATTTTCTAAAACATTCATCAATTTTCGGTATCTGTTCTGAAATGGACTCAAAGAAACCCTCTGCATTAGTGTGTGAGTAAGAGGAGGAGTATAATTCACTATAAAATTTAAATATTTCTTTAGAGATCCTCACAGAATCAGTACATTCCTTACCATCAATTATAAGAGACTTAATGGCATTTCGTTCTTGTCTTCTTTTCTCAAGCCTACAGAAGTATGTTGAACTTCTCTCTCCCTCCTCTATCCATTTCGCTCTCGACCTAATATATGCTCCTTTGGCTTTATTAATATAGATGTTATCTAGGGAAGAGTGCAATAAAATCAGTTTTTGTTTGTCCTCTTCACATAAGGAATGTTTGTTGCATATTAAGTGGATCTCATTTACAATATCCATTTCTTTTTGTTTATTGGCTCAGCTTATGACTTTGCTGTATGAGATGGAAATCTGATGGATTTTATACTTAAGAAATTCCCATTTCTCCCTGTAAGTTGACAATAATGTATCTTTGGTTATACTGTCGATTGTCCTTTTAACATCCTGACAGAATGGGTCATGTTTTAGAAGATTTGAGTTAAATTTCCAGTAGCCTTTATTTCTTCTGACTGCGCTAGTAAGAGTTATGGTTAACTTGATCATACAATGATCTGTAAGCGGAGCTGTAGAAATTGAGGTACTTACATCTATATCAGGATGGAATTCAGAAATAAGCCAGTAGTCTAATCGTGATTTAATGGTGCCATCAGGTTTAAACCAAGTAAAGGTTTGAGTATCTGGATTTAGCGCACGCCATATGTCACTAAGCTGAAACGTGTTACAAAAATCTAGTAAAGTGGTATTATACTGATGATTAGGAAATCTTGACGGCTGCCTATCAAGCCATTCATCCATAACCATATTGTAGTCGCCACCCAACACAAAAACAGGATTGAAATATATTTGAGATAATTCCTTCAATATATTAGTCACGTCTGTAATTAATTGTTTGTTCTGGTTTCAGTTAATAAATCCATAAATGTTAACAAGAATCAAGAATTGGTTGTATATTTCAAAAATGCGAATAATCCAGCGTCCTGTGTCATCTCTTTTGGTTGCAACTACTTTCCCAGGAACGTTATTTAGGAGTATGGCGACCCCTGCTGACCTATTTGTGCCATGACTATAGTATATTTTTTCTCCTCATTGGTTTGTCCACATTTTTTTATCTGTATCGTTGCTGTGAGTCTCCTGAATATCCGCAGGCGGTCATGTCTCTGCATTTTAGTGCGTTTCAGTGCGCACTGGAAAAAAAAGCTGTATTTCCGGTCTTCCAGTACAGACACAGCCTTGTTGCAACCTGAGAAAAAAGCTGTGTAATATATTCATTTTTTGTGGTACAGTGGTACCTCTACTTACGAATTTAATTCGTTCCGGAAGAATTCTCGTAACGTGAAAAATTCGTAAGTAGAGGCGCGTTTTACATGTAAATGCCGTAATCCGTTCCAAGCCCCCAAAATTCGGGCATAAATTTTTTATAAATCGTAAAAACGCATCAAAACATGTAACAAATACATGTTACAATTAGATTACTGCACAATAAACATAAAATGAGAGTTTAAAATGAGAGAAAGAATAATAAAAGAGAATAATAAAAATTATGTTCATTTACCTTTTAACTGCGATCGTCGGCGTCGGCGTCAGCGTCACCTTTTGCCTTCTTTGGTTCATGTTCTGTCTCATCAGTGGTTTTTGCCTGACGTTTTGTGATGAAACGATCCAAGGACGTTTGCTTTTATCGGCTTGTAAGGGCTTCCTTTTGTTTTAATACCGTGCTGATCGTTGATGTTGTTTTTTTTTTCCCAAAACTTTATTAAGAACAAGGTGAAAGTACAGAGTTATAACGTAGATGGTGATAAACATGGCAGTTAACAATTTTTTTTCTCTAAATTGTGTAGTTCAGTCAACAGTCTTACAAGAGGTAAGAAGGATAAAATAAAGTAGTAAGAATAGTAAATAATAATAAGATAAAGCGAGATCAACCAAACAAACCCATTCGTGGCCAATGGGATACCAGGAAGATGCTAGGCGATAGCCAATGGCAGAGCAGCTACAGGTATGTTTACGTTCGGTAAAATACGGGAGCTGCGAGGAGCGCGTACTTTTTTTGCCTTTCGTATCCTGAAATTTTGTTCGTAACTAGAGGCAATATTTTCCCGTTGAGGCGTCTCGTAACCTGAAAATTTCGTATGTAGAGACGTTCGTAAGTAGAGGTACCACTGTATTTTTTTACGAAATTTTGACCTGAGCTTGAAAACACTTGGTTCTACATTTCTGTCGTGTTTTCCAGCCAGTATCTGACACCTGTATGTTATTTGCAAGCATTTGTATCTTAAAAAAACAATCAGGCGAACTTTCTTGTTACTTAGTGGCAGGAGCACTTAGAGAGATTATGACTGTTTTGTCAAAAAATTCAGAGTTTTTTTTTCTTTTAAATGAGACTAACCCCATGAAGATGCTGCAAAGGGTTGAAGAACAGCTTTTGATTTACTTTGGGCGTGTTATTTTTAGGCGTATTTAGGGAAGTTGAACAGAGTTCAACAGGTTAAGTTCCTATATTATGTTTCTGTCAGGTTTAACCTCTGATTTTAGAACCTGAATTTTTTTTTTTTTTTTTTTTTTAAACAGGCTTATCATAGTCCAAAACATAAAGAGTTCTGGCTCATGTCACTGTGAGCAACATGATCCACCAATGGCATCAGTGGAAAACAGAAGGATCACTGCTGTGGTTTATATTAATCATATATCCCATACCTACATATGTATAAGCATATTAGAATGTTTAGTGATTACATATGTGCAATGACCTCACGCCTCAGAACAGGACAAGAGGTCTCAACCGCCAGCGAAGATCAAAGAGCATACGAGTCGCAGCGGTGGAGACCAGATCGATCTCCCTGACTTCCCAGGGCCAGGTGGAGGAGACAGAGGACAATGGAGGAGATCGATCGCCCTGACCACGCAGGGTCAGGTGGAGGAGTTGGAAGACAAAGGAGGGGGGATTAAGTTAATGCGGGATGTCAGCTTTGATATGCAATGTCTTTTGTTGTGTGTAGGTATAAGTATGAAGGTCTGAATGTGTTCGACCTCTTATTCTGCTTCTGCACTGAGATGAGACTTGTTAGAGGAGCGAAGCTGATAAACTTTGGTTTATAAATCACATTGCCTCGTTATTCCAAGCTCTTCTACAACTGCTCCTGTTTCTGGTCAATGGAAGAAGAAATATTAAAGTGTCTCTCCACCAACAATCCAGGTTTTTCTTGTGAACATGTCTGGAGCTTTTATTGTTGCAAGACTATTTGTAAGCGTAGCACTGATCCACAAATATGTAAAAAGATCCAGAAATGTGTAAAAAGATTTTGTATTGTGTACTTTGTTAAAAACTGCTTGAAAAGACCACAACTGCGAGACCCATCTGGATACAATGGCAATATGGCCGCCGAATCTTCTTTTTTTTTTTTTTTTTTTCAAAACAGATGAATTTAATAATTTTTTTGTTAACATTGGACCTAAACTGGCCCGAGAAATACCCACTACGGCGCCTACAGGTGATACAATATGCAATAACACTGCTGTAAAAGACACCATCTTCATAAAGAACAGAGACGAAAGAGAGGTCATTGAAATTGTTAAATCGTTCAAAAGTAAAACATCTACTGACTGCGATGGTATTGACATGCTACTAGTCAAAACTGTTAGCGAATGCATAGTGAAACCACTGACGTATATCTGTAACCTGTCTCTCCAATCAGGTATATTTCCCAATGCAATGAAAATAGCTAAAGTAATTCCGATTTACAAGACAGGCGACAGAGGGGAACTCTCCAACTACAGACCAATTTCACTATTACCGCAATTTTCCAAGATACTTGAAAAAATATTCTATGAGAGAATTGACAACTTCATACTGAAGAATGATTTATTGTGTGAGCAGCAATATGGGTTCAGACACAAAAGGACAACAGCATATGCCTTAATGGAATTTACAGAAAAAATATCAACAGCCATTGAAAATAAAGAGTATTCAGTTGGAGTATTCCTGGATCTTAAAAAAGCATTTGATACAGTAGATCACAATCTATTATTAAAGAAACTACAAAATTGTGGTATTAGAGGGGTAGCACTGTCCTGGTTAAGTAGTTACTTAAAGAATAGATATCAGTTTGCATGTGTTAACAGCAAAAACTCAGAGTTACTGAAGGTCACCTGTGGAGTCCCACAGGGTTCAGTTTTGGGACCATTATTATTCAATATGTATATAAATGATATATGTAAAGTTTCAGAAAAAATGGACTTAATATTGTTTGCTGATGACACTAATCTGCTATGCAGTGGAAACAATTTGGAACAACTTCTGGATACACTCGGAAAGGAATTAGGAAAGCTGAAACTGTGGTTTGATTCAAACAAATTAACGCTCAATTTAAGCAAGACAAAATGTATAGTCTTTAACAACCATCACAACAACCCAGTACCCAAACTCAGTGTAAATGGTGTAGAGATTGAAAGGGTATCCGAAACTAAATTCCTTGGAGTAATAATTGATAACAAACTGTGTTGGAAGCCACATATTAATTATATAAAAGGTAAAGTATCCAAATCAATTGCAATATTACACAGAGTGAAAAATTTGCTGAATCAACCCACACTATACACCTTGTACCATTCATTAATACTCCCATACATGACATATTGTAATGAAGTATGGGGAAATACATATAAAACAAACATATATCCACTCTTTATGCTTCAAAAGAGAGCTATTAGAATAATCAACAAAGCAGCTTACAGGGAACCAACAAACCCACTTTTTCTTAAACAAAAAACTCTCAAGTTGAAAGATCTGGTTGACTTTAAAACCGCAATAATAATGTTCAAAGTGAAGAATCTATCACTGCCCGCAAATATCCAAAAGTTGTTCCAAATAGGGATGGGCATTCGGTGAAATTTTCTTCACCGATCGTCGGGAGAATTAATGATTAATAATCGGTTAATCATTAACATTTTTAGGTACATAACAAGGCAGGTAGACTACATTAGAACATCAGGAATCACCAGCACGGAGAGCCCTCTCTCTGTTCTCGTGTTGGCTCGGCTCGGGAATCTCGCAAGCTGATTGGCCGAGACGTTTCACCCCGCAAGCTGATTGGCCGAGACGTTTTACCAGCTTCTCTCCCTGCCGAGCGGCCACCCAACAAACGAAGACCGCATTCATTGCTCTATCGCTCGTGTTACTTAGTCTAGCCGCGCAGAACTTTTTGCTGTTCTCTTGTGCCATTTTGTGCGAAATAGTCTTCCCGTCGAGCCACTACGCGGCCTCCTGCAGCTTCCCTCGACGTGTGTACACCGAATCTTCATGACTTTCTCAATAAAGTTTCTGAAAAAAAAAAAAGAATCTTCACGACCGCCATTACTCAGCGCGCAACCACTGTTGGCGGTTTCTTCGCGTAATAAGGGTGTTCCATGGACCCTGTCGATGAGGTATATTTGTATGCTGCATTGCAGTGATTGTAGTACACCTGGTCATTTTTAAACTGAAATGGTCCCACGCAACACTTCGCCGTAACCACTTCATGATTTAGCGATTGCCCTACGGAAGCCCGCATGTATCAACTGAGGCACGCCAGGGTACGGCGATGGTGTAATATTGCCCCCTGGTGCCCAAATTTTGCCATTGCATTGTTTGAGGACGGCCGTGCACTAGGCCTCGGATTGTTTAAAAAAAAAAAAAACGGTTTGTCGACGAAAATGAACTTCCTCGGTGAAATTCTTAATGATCAATTATCGGTTAATCGGTAAATTATGCCCATCCCTAGTTCCAAACAAGGGAGAAACGATATCACTTCAGAGGAACATGTATATTTCAAAAGCCTACAGTGAGAACAACCACCAAGCAACACTGTATTTCAGTGCAAGGAGTCAGATTATGGAACGATTTTGGACCTGAATTAAAATCATGTACAACGCTTGGACAATTTAAACAAAAACTAAAGGAAGAAATACTCCAAACATATTTACAAGACGACATGTAAACTCACATAAGGATTGACATTTCCAGCCTGTGTTGTGTTGTAGCTTAGTTTTTTCTTTTTTTCTCTGTGACACTATGTCTTAGATTTGTTTTTGAATAGTAACTGCTTAACTTAGACTAGCTCAGTTTTCTTTTTCTCTCAGTCACATTTTGTCTTAGCCTTGTTTTAAATTGTAATCGCTCTTGTCTTGTTTTCTCCTTTTTCTCCTTTGAATTCTTGGATGGAATATGGGTGGGCAATATAAGCTGCGGCTTCAGCCATCACCCATTTCGGATAACTCACGTGGAATTGTATAGTAGAAGGAGTCTTTGTCTAATTTGACCTTGTTGTTATATTATACAGTTTCTTTTAACCTGTAATGTACTATCCAAAATAAATAAAATTCATTCATTCAATTCATTCATTCATTCATTCATTCAAACTTTATTAAGAACAAGGTGAAAGTACAGAGTTTTGACGTAGATGGTGATAAACATGGCAATTAACAATTTTTTATCTAAATTGTGTAGTTCAGTCAACAGTCTTACAAGAGGTAAGAAGGATAAAATAAAGTAGTAAGAATAGTAAATAATAATAAGATAAAGTAACTAAAAGCATAATAAAAGTAGACAAAAAGAGAAACGGGGGGTTCTTTTCAGTCCAGAGTGTCCAGATTTCTAGGGGTTTTCCATGAGTTTCCAATCATCGACCAAACAGTGGAGTTTCACAGCATTCCGCTTCTTCATGTGTTTCAGTGATGAGAAAAAAAGGCAGAGTTCTTTATGAAATACATTAAAATTTGGCTTGCATTTTAAAAATCTAGTTTTGTGTACATAAAATTTTCCCAAGATTACAAGGGTGTTAATAGACATATCATGCAATGAGTTCTTAATAATAAAGCCATACAAAATATTCTGACAGTTAAAAACAGGGGTTGGTACATGTTTAGATAACCAGTGATGAAAATCATCCCAAAATGCATTGGTGTCCATACAGTAAAAGAAAATGTGATCTGTACTTTCTATATGTTCATTACAAAAGGAACAGTTATTGTTCTCAAAGCCAAAACGTTTACTTAGAAACTCAGCAGAAGGATAAATCCCATTTAAAACTTTATAGTGGATCTCTTTTGCTTTTGGTGAAATAGGAAATTTAAAGAATTTAGATCTTAGAATTTGAGCTTCTTTTTTGGAGAAAAAATTAAGAATAGCAGCTCTAGAAACTGTTACTGGGAAGATTTCTTTATTAAATATTTTCCTAATCGTTAAATTGTTTAATTTTGAGTCATCTAGGTGGAAACCGTTCACCAAAAGCAAAGGGAGATTTGGGCAAGAACCAAATCTATTTAAAGTTGAGGTCATTAGTATAACTGTCTGAGGTATTGCCTCAATTACTTGGTTATATTCTCGTTTATCATTTATGTTATATTTAGCACAGAAATTCTCAAAAGTTAAAATGCTCCCTGTGCCGTCTAATAAGTGTAGTACAGACCAAATGCCCTTATTTTGCCAGTTTTGTAGCAATATTGATTTGTGTTTATATAGTACATATCTACAATTCCACAGAGGGGTCATATGAGGGCTAAAATTATGTTTATAAATCAATCTCCAATATAGTAAGACCTGTTGATGAAATGAGGAGAGTTTATAGGGGAGCTTTTTTGGGTCATAGTCACATCTGAGCAGGAATTCAATGCCCCCAAATTTAGCAAAAATTTCATTGGGAATATGAAACCAGAAATGTTTGGGTTGTTTAATAAATTGTCTCAGCCAGTTAATTTTGATGGTGCCATTAATGCATTCAAAGTCTATAGCTTTTACACCACCTTCCTCATATTCTTGAATCATGGTACCTTTTTTAATATAATGTGTTTTCCCTTTCCAGATATAATTGAAAATGGTTTGATTGATGGCTTTAACTACATCTTTGGGCATTGGTAATGAATGGGCTGGATAAATAAATCGGGAGATGCATTCCATTTTTGTCAGAAATGTTCTTCCTATGATGGAAATATCTCTTTGAGACCAGGAGTTGAGATAAGTTTTTGATTTCTCCAAGCAATTCCATATATTGAGCTTGACTAATTGATCAGCATCTTTAGTGATATGCATGCCCAAATATTTCACTGTTTGTTTGACGGGAATGGTATGAATGGCTGATAGACTGCAATCATGAATAGGTAATAATTCACATTTACCTAGATTCAGTTTAAGCCCAGAGGCTTCAGAGAAAACATCTATATAATTGAGAATTTTAGGGACTTGATCAGAGTTGTGCATGAATATGGCTGTGTCGTCAGCCAGTTGGCTGATTGTTAGTTGTTTTCCAAATACTGTTAATTTATCAAAGTCAGAGTTTTTTATAAAAATTGAGAGCATTTCAGCTGCTGCAATGAACAACAGTGGCAAAACCGGGCAGCCTTGTTTTATTCCTTTGCCTATTGAAAATCTAGGGGAGGTACCATGTGGTCATAGAACTGAGCTGTTGGTATCCGTGTAAATTAGTTTTATAAAGTCTAAAAAGTGCTCCCCAAAACCAAAAAGCTCTAAGGTCCTAAACACAAATTTGTGTTCAATCATATCAAAAGCTTTAAAAAAATCCAAAAATAAAATAAACCCCTCGTCAATTAGGTCCCTATAGTCAAGTAAGTCCAATACAAGGCGTATAATGTTGTGTATTGAGCGCCCTTTAATAAAACCTGATTGTGTCTCTGAGATAAGATCAGTGATGCCAGTTTTGAGTCTGTTGGCATAAATATGTGTTAAAATTTTGTAATCATTATTACCTCCGCCAGGCCGAAAAGGCCAGGAGGAGGTTATGTTTTTGCCGGGGTTTGTCTGTGTGTTTGTTTGTCTGTCTGTCTGTCTGTTTGTCTGTTGGTTAGCAAGATAACTCAAAAAGTCTTGGACGGATTTCCATGAAACTTTCAGGCGTTGTTGGAAATGGTACAAGGAAGAACTGATTAAATTTTGGGGATGATCCAGATCACCGTCTGGATACAGGAATTTTTAAAAGCATTCTTTAACACTGTGACATACGGCTATTTTCAACATGTGCGCAGGCGCAATGGAGGGCGCTGGTCATCGTGTCTGACCAACATAAACTCCGCCTTCTTCAACGTTTTAGGCACAACAGCACGCGGAAAACACCGTGCCTGTGTTTGCGCGACGCTGCAAAAGCTGAGACGGGCAGCTGTCCGCCGCCGGATTATTTGGCAGAAATTCCCCGGGCAGCCATAGGCGCTGCGCAAAAACGAGCTGCTCGGCAGCGTGCTGTGTGCCTGTGTTTGCACAACGCTGCAAAAGCTCAGACGGCCAGTTGTCCGCCGCTGGATTATTTGGCAGAAATTCCCCGGTCAGCCATAGTAGCTCCGCAAAAAGAAGCTCTCTGCCGGGGAATTTTCCAAATCATCTTTGGCCGCGGAGCGCAACCCCAATAAAGATAAAGATTACATGTACCACGAAGGTCGACTGCAAGCAAGATGTTTGTGTCTGTGAACATTCCGTCTTTTGGCGAGTTGATACGTAACGATGTTTACAGTTTGATGAGAAGGTTGCTGCCATGTAACAATCATCTTATATCAGCAATTGTCAACTCGTCACTCACACTTCAGCATTTGGAAGTGGTGGCGTTCCATTTTATACTGAGTCCAATATTGTATGTTATTGTTGTTACAAGACCGCCGACTGTCTGCTGATCAGTATATACTTTCATTTATTTATTTATTTATTTTCTACTCCTTTTAGTTCTGCATTTAATATGAACCCTGAGTTTGAAATAAACGTTTGATTTTTGAATAAAACCCACGCCAACCCGTCTACCTAATTGGCATCCGTCAGTGAAGCCCTCAGTGCTGCTTTCAGTGATCTAAAACGCTCACATAACCCATTGGCCTGTGGGTTGTACGCAGTTGTGTCAGGACTTCTTTTGTTTTTTCTTTTGAATTCTTGGATGGAACATGGGTGGGCAATATAAGCTGCGGATTCAGCCATCACATATTTCGGATAACTTATGTTGAACTGTATAATCAGAGGAGCTATTGTCTAATTTGACCTTGTTGGATTTTATTACCCCCTTTGTTATATTATTCACTTTCTTTTAACCTGTACTCTTAATCTATTCGAAATAACGATTAATTCATTCATTCATTCAATTGCAATGCCCCCAGCCTGGGAGTTTGCAGATGCAGGACATGGACACAACACCAACACTTCAGTTTATTACCTCCGCCAAGGAGGTAATGCTTTTACTACTGAACCACTAATCCTATCATTGTGAATCCAATTGCTACTCAGATGTTTTCATGGTCAAGGAATCTGACAACGTACACACAAACACTGTATGGGGGGAACTGTGGCGCTTGGCGGAGGTCTGCGCTCTCCGAGTGCTTTTCTAGTTAAGTAAAGTAATTGGTCTGAGATTATCAATCAATTTTGGGTCCTTGCCAGGTTTGGGAATTAGTGTGATGACTCCTTGTTTCATAGTATTTGGTAAAACTGATGTAGCACGGATTTCCTTTAACATATTAAAAAATAAGTCTTTTAGGTTAATCCAGAAGTGCCTGTAAAAATTGGCTGTCAAACCGTCTGAGCCAGGTGATTTGTCTAGAGCTAAGGATTTTAAAGCTTTCTCAACTTCCTCCATTTGGATCTCTGCGTCACATGA
>JAJAQF010000364.1:0-23306 GCA_020510985.1 Pholidichthys leucotaenia
CGACGGTGGACATGATATTCTCCATCCGCCAACTCCAGGAGAAGTGCAGAGAACAGAACATGCCCCTGTACGTCGCCTTCATCGACCTCACCAAAGCGTTTGATCTGGTCAGCAGAGAGGGCCTTTTCAAGATCTTGCCAAAGATAGGATGCCCACCAAAGTTGCAAAGCCTCATCGAATCGTTTCACACCAACATGCAGGGAATGGTGCAGTACGACGGCAACGTCTCAGAGCCATTCAATATATACAGCGGAGTGAAACAGGGCTGTGTACTTGCGCCAACCCTCTTTGGGATTTTCTTTGCTATGCTCCTGAAGCATGCCTTCAGCACAGCAACTAAGGGAATCTACCTGCATACAAGATCTGATGGCAGGCTTTTCAACCTCACCCGCCTGAAAGCCAGAACCAAAGTACGTGAGGCTCTAGTCAGAGATATGCTGTTCACAGACGATGCTGCAGTCGTGACCCACACACAGCAGGAGCTTCAGACCCTGATGGACCGATTCTCCCAGACATGCATGGACTTCGGGCTTACCATCAGCCTGAAGAAGACTAATGTCTTGGCGCAAGGCACGGAAACACCACCAACCATCACACTCGATGACTACGAGTTGGAGGTCGTGACTCAGTTCACGTACCTGGGGTCCACGATCAGCAGTAACCTCTCCCTTGATACGGAGATCGACAAGGGAATTGAAAAAACAGCCTCCACACTCGCTCGCCTCACCACACAAGTGTGGGAGAATCCCAAACTCCCTGTCAAGACGAAGATAGCAGTGTACAACACCTGCGTCATCAGCACACTGCTCTATGGGAGTGAGACGTGGACAACATACACCCAGCAGGAAAAGAAACTGAATTCCTTCCACCTGCGCTGCATTCGCCGCATCCTGGACATATCCTGGCAGGACAAAGTGCCCAACACAGAAGTCCTGTGCCGCGCTGGCCTTCCCTCCATGTTTACTCTACTCAGGCAGCGCAGGCTCCGCTGGCTAGGCCATGTTCACCGTATGGAGGATGGCAGAATCCCCAAAGACATCCTCTACGGAGAACTGGCGACTGGCAGGAGAGATGCTGGCCGCCCACAGCTGCGCTTCAGAGACATCTGCAAGAGAGATATGAAGGCCCTGGAGATCAACACAGAGCGCTGGGAGGACCTCGCAACGGACCGCTCCAAATGGAGAGGCACCCTGACCAGACAGCTCAAGGCGGGTGAAGAGAAACTGACTGCTGCAGCAGATGAAAAAAGGACCCACAGGAAGAATCGCCACAGACCCAGCAGCACAGAGACCATCCACAAGTGCGACCTGTGTGACAGGAACTGCCATTCGTGCATCGGCCTGTTCAGCCACAGGCGGTGCTGTTCCAGCAGAGTAGACACCTAGGATTCTCTTCCATGGTCATCATAGACCGACGGAGGACGATGATACGCATACACCTGATAATCCTTTCTGTGCTTCTAATTCCCCTCTGGGGGTTTGAGGATGTGCGTATTTGCAGATCGTTGTAGGAATATTTAATAAAATATTGTAATAAGGTACAGGAATTATTTATTTTATTTAATAGTGGGTGTGAAAGGGGACGGTGTTAATCCGTCACTCCTGCACTCGCTAAATAAAATAAATAAGCACTCGTAAAAGGGGCACCCGTCCTAACGGACACTTATATTAAACTTAGTTTTAATTGATTTTGCACATTCAATTACTTAATGGATCAGTGTCTAAATTTAAGGGAGTTCTTCTCCTGCCGTGATCTAAGAAACACATATATGCGAAAGGAAAATGCTTCAACTTCTCTCATTCACCCTTTTATTAAACTCATTCAGGTTACATGATGTGGTATTCAAATGATGGATAAACAGATTCAAATGGGGCTCGTACAGGATCGTGGCAGCAGTGAAGAATTGTCCCAGAGTGGCGTGAAAAGTCCTGAGGCAACGAGTCCGACTGAATCGGTGGGGTCTCTGCCGCGGGATAGACCAAAAAAACTGAAGGAGAAACTTCTCAGTCAGGCGGGTATGAGGCCGGAAAGAGAGTCCAAAAACACAATCTCTGTTCACTTTAAATTAGGAAAATTAAAGGTCCACTTTAACGGCGTGAAAAGTCAGAAAATCTGAGAAAAAACATTTACTAGGATAAGAATGGCTTCTGAGGTGAAGGGAAAAAAAAAGAGTTTGACTCTATTTAAGGCGAGCTCGTAAGAAAAAGATGGTTTCTCCTCAGTAACCACAAAAATGAGAAAACTAACGCAGGATTTGACAAACTTCACACAGAACAATTTAGATAAAAGAAAACTACATGGAACCTTGAAAAGGTGAGATAAAACTTGCCCCTGAGATCTAGATCGCTATTCTGCTTCTTTAATCTTAATCTAGTTCCTGATCTACCCAGACTTCTACACGTCTTTCATTTTTTTTTCTAGTTCTCAATCCACTTATTCTTTGTCTGTCTTATTCCGTCTTATTCTGTCTTATTCGGTCTTATTTTCTTTTATTTCTATTCTCAATCTTATTCTAACATGCAGGGCCCTCACTCCTTTTAACTGAGCACGCAGTTGGGTCATAAAACATGGACCAGTCACAAGACAGACCAATCAACTTTATAAAAAGGAGTTTGAACTGGCCACCATCCAATGTGAAAACATTTCTTTGTTTGGGAGCAACCAATCGAATGAGGGCACCATCCCATGAAAATGCAGAGAAGAATTAATTCTCCTTCAGTTCTTATAAAATTAGGTGCTCAGTATAAGATCTAACTAAATTAAATGACTTGGCTAATATTCAGTGATCATGCATTTATACCATTACTACTAATGTTACATTCATTTGACTAACACTCATGAACATACCATTCCTTATACATGTTTATAATACATGCACTCATATTTAGATCAAAGATTAATGAAGTACTGCAAACCATGGTCGGTGATCAAAAAGATGATTTTCAGTGTCCTTAGGATCCGGGGGTGATGATAAGCTTAAAGGACATTAATGCTTAGTAAGAAGTGACAGTCAAATTATACATAATGAAACACATTCCATAGGTATCCACTAGCAGGTACTGTTGAGCTGTAGATAATTTCTTTAGGTCCATGATATTTGAACAGGGGATCTGGTATCTGTCGAAAGTCATAAAATTGTCTGGTGAAGAAGTTTATGACCTTTTAAGAGCATTAGTTTCCTGTTGGGTGGATGTCATCCACATGAACTGTCCACATTGGGGTTCTGGACTCAAGTTTTTATTTTTCCTTTAAGCCTTTAAAAGCAAATTCTAATTCTTACCATCTCTGCAAGAGGAAACTGTTTACATTGGGGTCCTGGGAAAAACATCCTTGGTCAGGCCTTGAGTGAGGGTAGTTAATATGAAAACAAGTGATATCCCTGTAGAATGAAGAAAAGTGATTTTCCTGTAGAAGGAAGATAAGTGAAATCCCTGTAGAATGGAGAAAAGTGATCTTCTGTATTGGTTTGAGGAGACAATGCTACATATCCCCCCCTTTGTAGCAATGGTGAGCATCGGTCAGCATTGGTACACACCCATGGCAACTTCGTGTCCTTGGCAACACTTGACCTAAATACTGGGTTAAAGGTTTTTGTGATGTCCATACACACTTGCATGCAAACAGTACCTATTACTAAGTAGAGATCTTTGACTTTGGTTTACTGGAAGGACTTCCATGAATTTCCAAAAATAATTTGAATATGGACAAATGTAGATTATAAAATTTATAACATTGACTAAGAGTAGTAAGCTAAGGTATATGTCTTGAAATGACTCAAAAATTCTGGTTACTAAAGTAAGAAGATACAAAGTGCGTAGTTTTACATCCCTGAGGTAGGTGTTTTGGTTTATGATGAAACAGCTATTATAATTGTTAAAAAATAGTTTGAATTGGGCACAAAAATCAAAATGGAGTGCGAGAACTATATATAGACATATATTTATATATAAGCATGCATATAACTTCAAAAATTCTAAAAGTAAAAATCAAAACAAAGAATGCAAAACAAAAAAAATATTGCTTATTTGAGGAAGATGTTTAGGTTAAGCAATATTGAGGTAACTCAAGGAGGTTCAAATTGAATTGGTTTAGCTGGACTAAACCATGGTTCCACAGAGGTCTTACTCAGAGGGTGTTTGAGACCTTTGTTCTGGAAGACTGAACGAACATGGAAGGTCATCATTGTTCTTTGAGTGGCAATGAGGAGTAACTTTGTAACATCTGAAACAGGGGCAATAATTGGTGAAGGCAGGCTCATTGTCAAAGTGTTAGCTGAAAAGCTAATGTTTCTAGCTACCCTTTGAAGGAACAAGACCTTGTTGAGTTTGAGTGAGGCTTTGGAGCAAACATTCAAAACCAACGCAGTACCTTGCAAAGTTTTGGTAATGGTTGGTGGTTCAACTACCTGGCGTTTCGGTGTAGCGGTGTTGACCGATTTAACAGTAGAAGTGCTAAGGCTTGCAAGGGGCCCTAATGATGAGGCTGTGGTTGAGAATCTACCTAAGGATTGTTGACTTTTTGTCTGGGCTCTGTCCAGTTCTAACTGGGCAAAAGTAGGTGAGAGTGCTAGATAGAGGGCTAAACTGAAAAATAGGAGGGCCATCGTCCTGGTAAACGAATGGAAGTGAATGATGTTAATCTTGAGCTTCTTGTCGGTGTAGCATCATCTCACTTTGGCTCAGCAACAATTATTTTTCTGCTTAAAGACATTTTGTTTCATCCAGGAATAACACACACAAAAAAAATGATTTTCTTCCTCCAGGCCACAGCTGAAATCCCCCTTCTTTTGTTAAAACCAGCCTAAGGAATTTCCCCAATGTCCGGCTTCACTTTTATTGCCCCCATAAAACATGCAACAGATCCACGACTCAGCTAATTTCCTTAAACTCTGGACATGCTGGATTTAAACAGTGAACTTTAAAGTACATTATTACAAAGTCAATTCTAAACCTTCATTCTTTTCAGAACTATGAAAATGCAGATGGACTCTGATGTTTTTGATGTGGAAAATCAATATGTGTGAAAAGCATTAATCTGTGATTTTATATATATGCATGTTAATATTAAATGAATGTTTATTCCTGCATGTTGATTTAGAAGCACTGCTTATAGATAGATAGATAGATAGATTAGTTTATTTGACAGGGACAGTGCAATAAACATAGACAATTCATCAATGACAATCAATCTGATGTGTTGCACATGGAGTGTATAGCTATTAGCTAATTTGCAACTCTTGTCCCTGGATGGGCTTTAGAAAAGAGAATCAAGTAAAGAAAAGGAAAGAAATAAAGAAAATACACAATACACAATAACCACATACATCAATGCAAAAGGATTATAAATACACAATTATAAATATTATAAATATTATAAATACTATACATACACAAATATAACAACCTGACTCACATTTGCCTATTTCAGGCCTCCCTCCCTTCGTCACTCACTATAAACAAATAAATATTATCAATATTATAAATACTATACATACACAAATATAACAACCTGACTCACATTTGCCTATTTCAGGCCTCCCTCCCTTCGTCACTCACTATAAACAAACACATTCATTCCTTCCCTTCATTCACTCTCACCTTGTAGACATATATAATTTATACTAATCACTAAAATTATCTTAGTTTAATACATAAAGGGAAATATTAACTTCCAGTATGTATCAAAGTTTTGCCTCCAAAACCATGTGACTCCAACAGCCAATCTCTGCATGACAACTCTTCATTCCAAAGGACTCCAAACAATAGACTGTTTGTTCATTGGACTAAAAGTTCATTGAGCCCGCCCACGAAGGACTCTCATTGGCTGAGATTCCGGTCAGGCCGGAAGCCCGCGAAACTCAACAGAGCTTATATAAAGGAGAGAGACCCCTGCTTCAGTCTCTTTTTCGCCTGCTCTTTTCATCACCGCTTTTCGGCTGCTCCCTCTTTTCGTCATCCCTTTTTTCTGATCTCCTCCATTGTCTACACACAGCAAGGAAGAACAAAGGACCGTCTGACCATGTGTCGCTTTTCTGAACACAGAGCAGATAACTCGTAATTTATGTAACTTTGTATTTTCTTTCTCTCTTAAATGCCTAGGAATTCCTATTTCTTTGAGCTCAATTCTTAATCGGAGTTAAACTCCAATTTTTATTCATCACTTTTTCTTTGTTAAACTTTCTGTAAAACCACCGTTTGTTTGATTTTAATGTAAACTTAATCTTGACTTTATTTTATAATATTTTTCTTGACCAAGCACCCACCAGAAGCTACTATTTTTATCTAAAGCCCGAAGCCTTTTAATTTGAGATCGGATTGGATATCTTTTAATTATTATCGAAGACCTCTTGAGAAGACTCAGCTCCCACATCGCGCAGCTGAAGAATCAGCGTGCTTCTGCAGGATTTCAACCATCGAGATCCAACTTACGATCTCATGAATATCATTCATCGTCAAGAGAATATTTGCGGGACAAATATTCTGGGTTTTGCCCCTGAACAACACTTCAAAACTTCATGAGGACGACAGAACCATCATCGACCGAAGATCACGTGAGCTGCAAAAACTTTAATTCCTCTGCTGAATTAAAATTTTGAGGTTCGGTAATAATTTGTATATCTAATCAGATGCAAATTAAGAAGCCCTTAACATAACTCTTCTTTTCATTAAAATTCCGTTTTTATTTTCTTAAGATCAATCAAGGACTTTTCATATAATTAATAAACTTTCTCCATAAATTTGCATTTTTTTTTATAATCTGTTAAATCAAACTGATAGAAATTCATTTCTCAGTTTAACCCTGGTTCCGAAAATATTGACATTGTTAATCTATCATTTACAAGATTGATCTTGTGATTAAGGAAATTACTGCAATGTCTGTTAATCATTTCATTTAATAAATATTTAAGAATGAGAGAAGTTGTTGGGAATTTATTTCATTCCGAGTCTGTTTCAAGCCCAGGTATCGAATTCACGGAAAATTTTTGAGACTGATTATTGATTAATTTATTGAGTGATTAAACAGGTATAAAGTGAAATTAAAGATAAAATTGCTTTTGAAAGATAGAAGCTGGTGCCCCTTACGAGTGTTATTAACTTTTCTGATGTATATGAAATGAGATTTGAGCTCAGATTCCAATACATCAATATAAATTAAGTTGGCCTACAACTTCCAGTCATATACAGCCCAAGGAAGATGCGCTGGAACTTCCGCAAAGCCAACTGGAAGAAATTCAGTGAAACTCTGGACCGGAGCGTTGTTACCATCCCACTCCACACCATCATTGTAGATGAAGCATACAACCGCTTCTGCAGCGCAATCTTCAAGGCTGCCCATACTGCAATCCCACGAGGCTACCGACCCCTCTATGTCCCATGTTTGGACGGAGAAAGTGCTGCCCTCCTACAATCCTATCAAACATCAGGGGACCCAGAGATAGCAGACCATCTCATTGAATCGCTAAATACAGCTCGGCGAAAGAAATGGGAGGAGACAGTTGCTGACCGGAGCTTTACCCACTCTAGCAGGAAATGTTGGAGCCTCATCCGTCACCTAGGAGCTGCACAGAAGCCCCCTAGCCTAAGCCGAGCATCCGTCACACCCAACCAAGTTGCATCCCACCTACTGACTATCGCCAAAGCACCCCAAGACAAAGACACCAAAAGAGCAGTTACAACTGAGCTAAAAAAACACCAAAAAATGCCTGTAGAGGAAACGAACCCTGAACCCTTCGAGGCTGCTGAACTGGAGAAAGTCCTACAAAGCCTGAAATGTGGAAAGGCAGCAGGATACGATAACATCTTCCCAGAATTCATGAAAAATCTTGGCCCCCGAGCCCTAACCTGGTTGACACAATTCTACACAAGGATCACACAAACAAACTCGATCCCAAAGAAATGGCGGACAGCAAAGGTCATTGCCATCCCAAAACCTGGCAAAGACCACAAATTACCAGCAAGCTACCGCCCAATCTCCCTACTCAGCGTTCCTTACAAAATCATGGAGCGCCTAATTCTGCAACGCATTTCCCCAGAGGTAGAGGATATTCTAAGTGTGGATCAAGCAGGTTTCCGCAAGGACCGCAGTACAGGAGAACAAGTACTGGCCCTAACCACCTTCATCGAAAATGGCTTCGAGAGCAGACTGAAGACAGGGGCTGTGTTTCTCGACCTTACAGCCGCCTATGATACGGTCTGGCACAAAGGCCTCCTCCTGAAACTTATAAAGGCGATCCCTGCTTGGGCAACAGCAATTATAAAAACCCTGCTGACCAACCGAAGGTTCAGAGTCCACCTCAGTCAGAAGACAAGTGCATGGAGAATGCAGAAAAACGGACTCCCACAAGGCTCAGTTCTAGCTCCAACTCTGTTCAACCTCTACATAAACGACCTGCCTACTACAAAATCCCGCAAATTCACCTATGCAGACGACATCTGTTTGGCATTCCAAGCACCAGACTTTGAACCACTGGAACGGGTGCTCACGGAAGATCTTGTCAAACTGGACCAGTTCTGCAAAATCTGGCGCCTAAAACCAAGCCCAGCAAAAACCGTCTCCAGTGTATTCCATCTCCACAATGCAAAAGCTGCCAGAGAACTAAACATCCACCTGAGCGGACTCAAGCTTAAGCATGCCCCAAATCCAACTTATCTTGGAGTGACCCTTGATAGGACCTTATCCTTCAAGGAACATCTAAAGGGGACGGCTGCTAAGGTGAAGGTACGAAACAACCTGCTCTGCAAGCTCGCTGGTGCAAAATGGGGGGCGGCAGTCTCCACCCTGCGCACCTCAGCACTGGCCCTTTCATACGCTGTAGCAGAATATTGTGCCCCTGTCTGGTCCAGGTCATCTTACACACACCATGTGGACACCCAGCTCAACACAACCATGAGAACTATAACTGGAACAATCCGCTCAACACCACTCCCCTGGCTCTCTGTACTGTCAAACATAGCCCCTCCACACATCCGGCGAGCAGCATTAACTCAAAGGATGCTCCAAAAAGTTAAAGATTCTCCTCACTTACCAATCCATGCAGATATCTACACTCCACCCACTGCCCGACTTTCATCCAGACGGCCGATTTGGAAAAACCCTCCCCCAGCTGACTTTACCATCCAGACAGCTTGGCAAGAGGAATGGGAGACCAAGGAGGTCCCAAACAAACAGCTGGTGATAAACCCCAACCAACAGGTCCCGGGCACCAACCTCCCAAGGAGACAGTGGTCTACACTCAATCGCTTCAGGACTGGACATGGCCCCTGCTTGGCCAGCCTTTACAGATGGGGCAGTAGCCCTAGCCCACTGTGCGCATGTGGAGAGGAGCAAACAATGGAACACATCATAGAGGCCTGCCCGCTCCAAAGACTGGAAGGAGGATTACACACCCTCCATACAGCAAACCAGGAGGCAACTGCTTGGCTTAAGGACTTTGCATTCGCTAAATAAAATATAAATTAAATAATTCATACCTGATCATATTTATTATTTATTAATGTTTCTATATTTCCCTTACATCGGTTTTCCTTTTCTTAAGGTACCTGAGTGGTAGGTGAAAATTATTCTCAGAGGTGGAACAACTTTGTTAGAGACTGAGCTCTAGGCTTTTAGTGTTTTATCACCTTTAGTGGGTTTTGTGATTATTGACTTAAGCTAGTGATATTGGTGGTTTTGTGTGTACTATTTTGAAATTGTAAGTTGATGACACTGAATGAAACTTTGCAGGATCTTTTGAAGTTAGATTTTAAGGAAGTCAGTTAGTTTGGGTTAACTTTTCCCTTTGAAGGTTTAATGCAGTTACCTGATTGAGGAAGAGAAATGCGATCGAGTATACCTGAGGCTGATAGTTAGCTAACAGTTATCTATCGGGCGCAAACAAGATATTAGTTTTTTTTACTGACTTAATGGAACAGTGTTGTCCCCGACGAGTCCTATGGGGTTTTTGTAAACTTTGATTTGATTACAATGGACCCATTTGGAGATGGGGTCCTGGCGACCTTTGCTTAGTTTGATTTGGTAAACGACTGGAGAGGGTTTATCCGTGATCGTGTGTGGACCTGTCCACCTGGGGAGGAACTTCCGAGTGAATTTTCCTGCTTGTGCGTTGGTCTGTCCTGTCATAGGAATGAAAGCATAATAGAATACCTTGTCTCCCACTTGGAGTTCATCATGTGAGGCTTTCTGGTCATAGTAGGCTTTGCGTCCTTCAGCTGATTGGTCCAAATGTTTTTGGGCAAAGGCAAAAGTCTGTTGGAGATGTTTGGTCAGGTCAGTCATGTACTGGTGAGTAGTGTAAGCTGTGGCAACACTGGCCTCTCCAGGTTGGTAGAGTAAATGCAGGGGCAAAGTCATTTGCCATCCTGTCATAATTTCAAAAGGTGACACCCCAGTAGCTTCATGGGGTGTGGCTCGGATGGCCATTAAGACCAGCGGAAGTTTTACATCCAAGTCTTTTTGGTGTGGTGAAACATACTTCTTCAGTATGTTGATCACAGTTCGGTGGGTTCTCTCAACCTGTCCGGAGGATTGTGGGTGGTGGCTAATATGGAAGTTAGCTTTAACTCCCAAGGTTTCCCACAGTTGTCGCATGACTTTGGCGGTGAAATGAGTGCCGCGGTCAGAGTTGATTCGGCTTGGCAGACTGAATCTAGAGAATACATGGTTCATCAACAAGTAGGCCATGGTTTCTACCGTGTCATTAGGAGCAGGCAAGATCTCAACCCATTTGGTGAAAGCACATGTGACTGTGAGGAAGTATTTGTTTCCTCTGGCTGACGGTGGAAGGGGACCTACCCAGTCAATTTGGAGGTCAGACCATGGGAATTTTCTGTAGGGGTGCTCGGTGAATCGGGTTGGTTGATTGAGACTGGCAACATACGAGACATTCCTTGATGTAGTCCGCTACAACTTTTCGCATGTATGGCCAGTATGCCACTTGTTTGAGCGTGTTGTACGTCACTTTGACGCCTTTGTGTCCTGCAGTTGGGAGATGGTGGGCATGAATAATCACCACCCCCCTGTGGTTATGAGGGACCACAAGTGCAGGTGCAGGGAGTTCATCGGAAACATGAACTAGAATGTCATTGCGCAGCTGCAGGGACGATCGTGCGGCAAAAAGTGGTTTTAAGTCTGGAGTGTCAGTGAGATCCAAGTCGGATGGTGCATTGAGTGCAGGATCCGAGATATATTGTATCATTTTATGAATTGCAGGGTCAAGGGTTTGAAGAGAGATAAGGTCAGCGTCAGTGAAAACAGGGTCAACTGCGAGGGGACCTGTGGTTTGTGTTGGATCTTGGCCCTGTTCGTCTGGGCCCAAGTGATCGCGCAGACTGTAGGGGTGGGTGGGTGGACTATGAAGTCGGCACCTGAGCAGAATCAAAGTACCAGGGCGTTCCTTGTATGGTTCCTTGTTTTGCAAGTGAGTCCACAAGGTCATTCCATTCTTTGTCCTGACCTGGTGTGCGCGAGTGACCTCTGACCTTTTTCCAGTACACCTGGAGGTTGTTGGAGGTGACCAGGTGATCACATGCCTTAAAAAGGTCTTGATGTTTATCCGGTTTGCGGTTGGAGGTTAAAAAACCTTTGGCCTTCCAGAGTGCTAAATGACAAGTGAAACTGAGGCATGCGTAGTTGGAGTCAGTGCAGATGACCAATTTGCGAATGCCATGGTCTACGGCAAGTTGCAGTGTAATGAGCACACCTGCAATTTCTGCATACTGGGATGATTGGGAACCCAGTTGATAGTTGTGGGGTGCACAAGGCTGAGTGTTCAACCATGCCACTCCCACACCAGCATGGATGTGAGTTTCATGGCGGAAAGAACAACCATCGACATAAGTGTTGACCATATCTTGACAGATGTTTTGGTCGAAGTAGTGATGATTCGGGTCTTCAGTGACTGTAGGTGGTTCTGCATGAATGGATGGTCCTGGAGTGTCCTCAGAGCACCATTGGCAGGCAGCCAAGTCTGTGCCGAGAGGGCTTCTCAACTTCTGTGCGTAGCGGACCTCCACGTCAAAGCTTTGTAGAGCCATCAACCAGGAGGCTATTCTGGCATTCGTTACAACGCCTTCTCTGATGCGTTGACTGTTAATCCCTTGCACTCCGGGCAATTTTCCTAAAAATGCCAAAAAAAAACGTGCCCAAAGTAAATCGAAAGCTGTTATTCAACCCTTTGCAGCATCTTCATGGGGTTGGTCTCATTTAAAAGAAAACACTTTGAATTTTTTGCCAAAAAAAACCATAATCTCTCTACGTGCTCTGGCCACTGAGTTACAGTCATCTAAACATACTGAACTTGAAGAAAATAAATTTGGACACGGTGTTTTTGTGGTTTTTGGTTTTGGTTTTGGTTTTGTGGTGTTTTTGTTTCACTTCTGCCCTCTCAAGAGAGCAGACGCTTTTTCCTTCTCTCTTGCTCTGACTTTTTTTCCTTCCCCCCCCCAACTACTGGATCCCAGCTTGCTGTTGTCTGTCTGCGTCTAACTGCGACCGTCGAAAGAAATTATGGATTTAATAAGCTGGGCTTTGAACACAATTGACACTATTTTTTCAACAAGGAAAAGTGCTCCGGGGGAAGCTGTCTGCCCCGCAGGAACGGCTCCAGTGGGCTATTTACGGGACACAAGTAATTGGAGGATCTTGTGTCTAACTAATCTCTCTATCGAAGATATTGAAGATTTGTATGTCTTCGTAATAATGGTGATCGGGATCGTTCTGATTGGAACTGGGATTGTCCTGGTGTACCGCAAATTGCTGAAGATGGATACAACCTATCAAAATGCTGGCCAGGCGAGGTGCATCCATCAAATTGAAAAACTGGAGAAGACCCTGATAGCGACAAATGGAGAACTGTCTCGGAAGGTGAATTACATCATGGTCACGCTGAGGTCTATCCACGACGGACTCAACGCCCCGCAATGAAGGATTAAGTACTGAATCTACAGAAGAAATAAAAAGCTCCTTTTCTGTGATCAGTCCTATTTGGCCCAATTTCCCCATGAAAATTCCTCCTGGCTGTCTGCAGTCTGTGTCTTCAAAACATCAAGCACAAGGCCTTGGACAGTAGCTGCTCAGATAATCGCAAGGATGATGGCGAGCAGCCAGACAAAACATCTCCTGCCAAGTGCCCTTGTTGTTCTTCTATTACAACACTTGCTTCAACAGTGCACACATATTGATCCACGAACTGAAATAAAGATCCAAACACTGCTCTCTTGTGTCCTGTGAAATCTTGTCCGCGAATGTGCATTGAGAGCTTTTTTTTCCCTTGTAATCATAATATTGATTGATTATGCAACCAGTATTCTGAATCAATGATTTTTTTGCTCCTTCCTATTGTATTATTCTTATGCTACTTGTACCCTCCTGTTGATAGGCGCGTTTCAGAGGCTCCGCGGCACGGAAATGCAGGTTCATTACTGTGTCAAGTCAAATTCTCTCGTATGTTATCAGTGATCTGTTAATGTACTTGGCAATAAATCTTTTTCTGATTCTGATTCTGATTCAAATGCTTGCAAATAACACACAGCTATCCAATCCGGCTGGAAAATGCAACAGAAATGTAGAACCAAGTGTTATCAAGCTGAGATCCAAATTTGGTAACAATACCACAAAAAATGAATATTTTACACAGCTTTGTTCTCAGGCTGTTCCCAGGTGTTTTCGAACTGTGCCAAATTGTGCCACATGGCACAGTTTGGAAAAATGTCTGTAACTTCTGAATAATTCAATGTAGAATCTTCATTTTGGGCTCTAATGAAAGGTCACATTCAGGGCTGTGTCTGTGTGTGTGTGTGGGGGGGGGTTGTCCCCCCGCTACAAAAGACGGAGTTCGGCCCTCGCTACATGACGGATTACACTCCTTGCACGTTTTCACAGCGGCTACCCCCCCCTCGCTACTGTGTGTGTGTGCGTGGGGGGGGTTGTCACCCCCCTCGCTACAGAAGACGGCCATCGCTACTTGACGGAATAGACTCATATGCTTCCCCCCGCAGACCGGGGGGCGCTCGGACCATGAACGCCCCCCCCGCTCCTCTTCTGCAGCGGGGGGGGGGGGGAGGGCGTTCACGGTCTGAACACGGCAAATGAACTGTTTATCGCGGCGCACGCACTTCATACTTCGTGCGCCGTATGGTTGTAATTTACCGATCGGTCAAAAGTCATTTTTGGATTACAGTTTTTAGGGAGAAATAATAATTTAGCTTATAACACCTTACCTCTTCACAGCAGCAGAGTCCTGGCGAACTTCTCTTCCCCATTGTCAGACGAACGCGATGCTGGTCTGCTCGTGGATCCCGATCAAAACATAATTCCAATATTGCGGTTTTGGTGAATGATTTACGACCTTTGTCATTGGCCTCCGTCGGTCTATGATGATGGAAGAGAATCCTAAACGTCTATTCTGCTGGAATGAGTGCAGGTCCCACTTGTGGGTGTTCTCCATGCTGCTGGGTGAGCCTGGGTCTGTAGCAGGTTCGTACAGCGTCCTTTGTTTTCATCTGCTGCAACAGTAAATATCTCTTCACCCAGCCCGAATTTCTGTGCTTCAATTGGCTCCTGCATTCACAGTAGGCGGGTCCTCCTTCCTAGGTTTTAATTCATTGGCTCTTCATGGTTTCAGAAACCCAATTCAAGGCTCTTATTAGTCGAATGAGAGGTCAATCAGATGAACTAATCTGTTCGCGGCTGTGTCTGCAGGTTTTTTTTTCAGTGGCGCTTGGACGCCAACACCACCTACATCACCACAATCTGGACTATGCGTCCGAGTGCGCACGAGGGCGCAGGAGTGCGCCCTCGTGCGTCCTAGGACGCAGAGACTTGCCCGCCCGCGGAACAACGGAGTGCAAATGGTTAAGGAAGACCACTGGTTGGTGGTGAGTCTCAACTGTGATTCTCTGGCCTCCCACATAGTTGGAGAAATGTTTGACTGCCCATATAGTGGCCAGAAGGGCTTTTTCGCAGTCCGAGTATTTCAGTTCCGGACCAGAGAGGGTTTTGCTGGCATAGACCACGACTCGTTTGACGTGGTCGTAGATTTGGTATAATCCAGCGCTTAAGCAGTTGGCAGAGAACCCCACTTGTAGGAAGAATGGCTTGTCGCAGTTGGGATAGGCCAAACATGTTGCTGTACATAACTTTTGCTTCAACGCTAGCATAGCCTGTTCTTGAGACTCAGACCAAATGAAAGGGGTGTCCTTTCGTAGGAGGTCAGTAAGGGGTTTTGCCAAGTCTGCATAATCCTCAATGAACTGATTGGAGTAGTTGCATACCCCTAGGAAGCTCCGGAGTTCAGAGATGTTAGTAGGGGCCTTGATGTTTAAGACACCTTGAATTTGTGACGTTTGTGGTCGGACCCCTTTGGATCCTACCAAGAGACCAACATAGTTGACTTTGATTTTGTACCATTGGCACTTGGAGAGAGAAATTTTGGCTCCTGCTCACGTGAGCTGGCCAAGGACATGGTCGATTACAGTGAGGTGGGTGTCCAGAGTTGGACTCTGAATGAGAATGTCATCAACATAGATGAGGTTACCTCTGTCTCGGGCATCTGGACATGCTTTGTTCAAGAAAATGTTGAACTCTGCAGGAGAGTTGACATAACCGAAAAAGCATCGGGTGAATGTATATTGGCGAATCGCGAACGTGAAGGCCAGTTTGTGTTGGTCTTCAGTTTGGACAGGAATAGTCCAGAAACCAGAAGCAATGTCCAGTGTTGAGAAGTATTTGGCATCTTTGACTCTAGGGAGTTTTTGCTCCAGTTGAGTCATAGGCCACCTAGAGAGAGGAACTTGAGTGTTCAATTTCCTGTAATCAATGGTGAGTCACCACTTACCATTGGGCTTTAGGACAGGCCACAAGGGGGCCGAGTAGATACTGTTGCATGGCCTGATTATGCCACAGTCCAGTAGGTCATCGATTATTTCTTGTACTGGGCCGTACTAGGCCAAGGGAATCTTGTACTGCCTGATGTAGGTGGGAGGAGTTTCAGGTGGTGTAGGAATGCGTCCTGAGTGGATTGTGGTTAGTCCACAGTCCAAGGAGTCTTTAGAGAAGGATTGTTCATACTTAAGAAGAACCTGGTGAAGTTTTTCATGTTCTTCGTCAGAGGTTAGGGCATCAGCATCAGCTACCACTTGTGCAATTTCTTCAGTGATAGTGAGGACTGATTTCGGTGGAGCATCGCTTGGATTGTCATTGGTCTGCTGATTGGACGCCGATGGAAGGAGTTCAATGGCTTGGACAAGCATTTGGTCATTGTTGGTTAAGTCAATTCGTCCCACTGACTCTTTGTTTGGGGTTGGCATTGACACAAGAGTGATGGCCTTAGAAGGCTTAGTGTAAATGACTGTAGGTTCAAGAGAGTCAGCCCAAAGAGAATCAGGGAGGCCGCCTAGTACAGGAACAGTCAGTTCAAAATCGTGGAAATCCATGGTGATGAGCCAGCCGAGAGGTGTGGCCTTGGGCAGGACGATGGTCTCTGCCATGGGATTGTTTACCGGCAACGTGGTGGTTCTGTATTCTAGGCTTAGAAGGGGCGTGCCCTCCAGAGTTAAGCCTAGATCGTCAAGCAAAGGAGCCGGTTGGAAAAATGCTTGTGGATGCATGGGTTTCTGCCCAGTCTGAATGCAAAGTTGGACCGGGTAGCACGTGATATTAGCAGGTATGAGACAATGTTGAGTGTTCAGTACCTGGCAGGCCTCAGGGATGGTCTGGCCTGACTTTAGAGTGTCGGGATCTGGTGTAGAGTGAACGTCTCGGACTTGGAGACCATAAAACATTGTTTATGGTGTCAACCTGGGTTCCGAGTCTCACAAGAAGATCACTGCCGATGTAGACTGCATGTGGCAGGTGGGGAACGACCATGAAAGGATGAATTAGCAGTCTGTGGTTCCACTGAAGGTGGAGGGCGCAGATACTTGTGGTGACCAATGTTTTGTTTGATTTGGTCCCAGGAGGGAAACGAAAAGACTTGTTAATGACCATAAGGTCAGGGTATTTCTCATCCAGAGAACCAGAAAGTGTCTTGCTTATCGTAGATTTATCAGCCCAGAGAGTCAGTACCACATCTTCTACGTGGGAGCTTTGGATAACTAGTCCTTTGACCACTTGGGGGCAGTACTCTTCGTCGGCTGCCCCAGGTTTTAGGGTGCAAAGGAATGAACTGTGTTCATTTAAAGTTGGGTTGTCGGATGTGGTGACATGGGAAGGGGTGCCTGTTTCAGCCTGGTCCCCAAGGTCACCTTCCGCCAAACTTTGTTGGGTCAGCAGTGTGAGTGGATTGACTCCTGGAACATCCAAGGTGTCAAGAGTGTAGCACTGTGATCCGGTTGCTTCAGGTAGAGTGGTTGGGAGAGGTTGTTGAACTTGAACCCATAGCTTGATATTCTTGAAGTCTATCAGATGCTCAAAGCGATTAAATAGATCCTTGCCTATCAGCAATGGAATTGAGTTAAGATTGGACACATAGACCGGATGGATCAATGTCATGGACCCAATGGAGATTTTTATCAATGACTTGTGACACAGTCGTGTTTGAGGGTGCATAAGGTTGAATAGCTAAGGAGCAAGGTCTTAGTTTCAAGTCTTTGTGCGCATGGTTAGCAGCGACACGTAGGTGTTCAAAAAGGTCCCGTGACATGAGTGTGATGTCCGCTGCGGTATCCAGTAGGGCTTTGTGTGTCATTACATCTTCCAGGGTCAATGAGAGGAAAAATTTTCATGCAACCCCCCCTTTCGGTCAAATCACACAGAAATTGTTTGACCGGTGGTTCGACGCAGATTAAGGAGTCGCCTGTTTTGGGCGAGTAAGGCTTCCCAGGTAGCTGGACTACCAAAATGGCACTGGGTGGCATTGCATTTTGGAGCTCCTCCTGAGTTTCGGGTGGAGGATGCTTGGTTGTGTCTTCGGTATCCTTCCCCTTTGTAGTAGGAAATTCCTCAGGGTTGAGTTGTGGCAACCCTGAAGGATCGTTTGGGGTGGTCACAATATTTATGGCTAGGACATCTGGCTTCTTGTCCTCTTTTGCCTCTTTTTCCCCTCTTCAGTTCATCAAGTATACGTTGGAGAGTTTCCAGGTCTTCTCAGCTGAAAATGGGCTTTTCTTTCTTCTCCCAGGGTTTGGTGCTAAACTTACCAGGGGGAGGTCTTGCTTCCATTTCGAAGTTTTTCTGGTGGTACGACGGAGGTGACCATCTCCCGCGGTTACGTGAGTCTCGAAATCGATGTCAGTCATCCCGGGTATCCGTACCGTATTCTCATGACTTACCTGGTGGGCTTATCCTCCGACGGTAGTCAGGCTTTGGTAATGTTGGCTTGGAGCTTGGGGTCAAAAATTTTTCTGGGTCATGTCTCGACTTATCTTGACTAGAGGGTTGCAGTTGTTTTGTTTGTGACTGAGGTGCTGGAACAGGGGCTGGCCTTGGGGCGCCCTCTAGGTCCATGGTGTCTGATGCGGTGTTGATAGCTAACACCGCGGTAGGCTCGGTATGCTTCTGATTGCTTTGTCGCTGTTTCTGGAATGCATAATGTGCAAACTCTCTTAGCTGGTTTATCAAGTTTGACTTTGGGTTAGCCGTGACTCCAAGGTGGAGTCCAACCGTGGGATGGAGATTCTGAATGAAAAGAGCCTTGAAATTGTGGTCTTCTTCCATCTCGGGCGTGTTTTGAGATCCGAAATATGCACGCAGGAGTCGCTGGTAGTATGCCTGTGGGGGCTCTAAGCGATCCTGTTTCACAGCTAGGGCTGTCGTTAACCCTGACTGTAGGCAGTCATCGGAGAACTCCTTTTCAATGGCTTTGTAGAGTTTCCGGTGGTTCATCTTGATGTCAAATGGTTGCCAATCTATAAATTTTGATACCGACCTGTTGGATCGGATGGGATTTGCAAATGTCTTTCGCATTGCCATTCGGGTCCGTCGAATGGGTCAAGTAAGCGTGCGCTGGGGAGCCCCCATCCCATGAGAGGATGCCCCCCTTTGTCAAGGGAACTGGCCTGTTCATGGCTTCTGGTCTCGGATCCCTTCGTTTGCGGTAGTCTTCCAGCTCTTCTTTGATGTCCTGAAGTCCTAGTTGTGTTTCTTGTAGGAGCAGTTTACATTTCCCATAGTCGGAGTTTGTTTCATCCAATTGACCTTCAACTTCCTTGAGTTGGTTCTCTTTGTGAAGCTGGGCGGTTCTCAATTCCTCATTTTCTTGCTGAAGTGAGGTATTGTTGTCTTCTAGTTGTTGCTTTTCTTCCTTTGCTTGTTCCAGATTTAGCAACGTCTGATCAAGAGTAGCTTGGGTATCTTTTTGCTCTATGCGAGCTTGTCCCTGCTTTTTTATAAGTTATTTTTTCTCTTCCTGAAAAGAAAGGATGGTTGTTTGTTGTTTCACCAGTTTCTTTTCGGCGTAGAGTACTTGGGTTTCAGCTCGTTTTAGCCTTGCAACTAATGCTAGTGCAAACTTTCCTAACACACCGGGGATTTCCTTTGCTTTCGGTGGGTTACTTTCACATTCAACCAAAAGTTTTTTCGTGATTTGCTTCAAATCTTTGGGTGGGGTATCCTGAACTTGTTTGGAGAAACTGGGTATAAGGTCGGAAGCCAACTCTTCTAATGTTACTTGAAGGTCATTCAATTCGTCAAGTGGACTCGACATGTTTGACCGTTTGTGCAATGCTTAGCTTGAAATCAATTCGTTGATTATAGCTAAAGTTGTGAGTCAAGAGTTAACCTTGAGTGTAGTTTTGTAGTGAGGGTGGTTACAAGCTTCTTTATGGAGTTTGTTTCAACTTACAGGCTTGTAAGAAGGAAAGTAAATATTTTGGAATTCTTCAGAAATGTGGAATATGTGTTAATTTATTTTTTGACACTGTATTTTGATTTGTATTTCACAAGACAAACAAAAAAATTGTGTGGATTGACTTCTTTCAGTTCAGTTATCAAAGTGTAGTTTTGGAATAGTCCTCAACTAGGTTGTGAATTTTCATTGAATCTCACTTGAAAGTAATGATTTTATTTACAAAAAGAAAGCAACAAAAAGAGAAAAGGTTAAATGGTTTAGAGTTATAAGTCTTCACTTTGTTTTAAAGTTAGAATTGGCTTTGTTTTATTTGTTAAAGCTTATCTGCATTTAAAGCCTTTAAATGTTCTAATATTTACAAATTAGGAAACAAATGAGTTGTCTTTGCGTATTGTCACTAAGGCTTCCTTAGGATTAAAGTTAATGATTACTTAACCCCTTGAACTCTGTGAATTCCGCGGGCGGTCACGTCTCTGCATCTTAGTGCGTCTCAGTGCACACTGAAAAAAAAAAAAAAAAGCTGTATTTCCAGTCTTCCAGTACAGACACGGCCTTGTTACAACCTGAGAAAAAAGCTGTGTAATATATTCATTTTTTGTGGAATTTTTACAAAATTTTGACCTGAGCTTGAAAACAAAACACTTGGTTCTACATTTCTGTTGTGTTTTCCAGCCAATATCTGACAGCTGTATGTTATTTGCAAGCATCTATATCTAAAAAAAAAAAAAAACACCCAGGGTGTGGGCTATATTAATCATATATTCCATAACCTACATATGTTGAAGCATGTGGGAATGTTTGGTGATTACATATGTAAAGCAACTTCACACCTCTGAAAGGACAAAGACTCTCAACCGCCAAGTGAAGAACAAACACGTTCCCAGACACTGCGGTGGAGACCGGAGGAGCTACCCTCACCCCCCTAGGGTGAAGAGAGGAAGTACCAAGACAATGGGGGGATTAAGATAATGAGGGATGTCAGCCTTTGATATGCTTCTTTTGTTATGTGCAAGTATAAAGTCAGAGAGCCGGAGATATTCGGTCTCTTTTTCCTTCTGCTACCTCTGCACTAGATGAGACTTGTTAGGAGAGCTGATAAATAAACTTTGGTTTATATATCAAATCGCCTCATCATTTCAAGCTCTTCTACATTGGTGACCCCTGACGTGAGTATGGACCTGAGGCGTTCCCCCGCAATTGACTCATCTGTGGCGACCCAGGCAGACGTCAGCGCCCACGCAGACAGGGGAACAGATGGACGACTTTCCCCCCCCGGCAGAAGGGATTGAGAGGGCTCAACCGAGCACCAGTGCCGCTGAGAGAGCCGAAGCAAGGCACTCTCACTATGCGGACACAGCAGTGATGGTCTACACAAATGCCGTCGCTGTCAAGCTGCAAGACTTCTGGCTAGAAGACCCCGCCTCGTGGTTTCAACAAGCTGAAGCCCAGTTTACACTGGCGGGCATCACGGCTGACGATACGAAATTCTATCATATCATCTCCAAACTCGACGCCCCCTCTTCGAGGTGTGTGCGGAGCATGATCCGGTGGCCGCCGGCCCAAGACAAATATGAAACACTGAAAGCAACCATCGTGGCAAATTACGTCCCCTCAGCTGAAGAGAGAGCCGAGAAGATCTTGGCGGTCTACGGCCACAGAGGGTGCAAACCTAAAGCCCTCATGGAGGATTTGCTGCAGCTTAAAGAAGAAGATAATGACAACTTCCTCCTCCAATTCATATTCCTCAGCACGCTGCCACCACACATGAGAGGGACACTTGCCAACATGAGATGCAGCACCCAGCAAGACTTCTGCGTGCTCGCCAACGAAGCTCAACGGCTCGTCAATGCCTGCAAGGAGCAGACACCCACAGCAGCATCCGCAGACCTCAACGCTGATGCCCAGAACCACGAAGAGCCACAACCCACTGAGCAGATCCAGCCCGCGGTGACAGCGACATGGACAAAACGTAACAGACGGAGCGACGTCTGTTATTATCACCACCGCTTCGCCGAGAAGGCCCACCGCTTCGCCGAGAAGGCCCACAAATGCGTTCCCCCCTGCAAATTTACGATTTCGGGAAAACGCCAAAGCCGAGAGCCGTTAACGGCAGCGGTTCTCGGCGAGAAGAGTAAGCTGTTATATGTGACGGATGGACACACCGGCAAGCAGTTCCTCATTGACACAGGAGCTCAGCTGAGTTTTGTCATGCCCTCCCAAGCAGATCGAGCCATGGGCACCCGGGGCAACGGAGCGGTGGCAGCCAACAGCTCCAACATTGACACTTTCGGCGAAAAGAGCCTGCACCTCCACATCCATGGCCGCAACTACAGATGGACATTTGTTGTAGCAGCGGTGAGCTTTAACTTGTTAGGCGCAGATTTTTTGTGTGCACATGGGTTATTAGTGGATCTAGCGAATAGACGCTTGGTTAATGCACTGCCTTTTGCTTCTATTCCCTGCTCAGCCCGAGTTTCTCCACCACCTGTGCAGGCTAGCGTCACCACAGCAGGAGGTAAGTTTGAGCAACTCCTCACCCAATTTCCAGCACTCACAATTCCCAAATTCTCAGCTACAGTGGCTAAACACGGGGTTGAACACTTTATTCCCACAATGGGCCCACCCGTATTTGCCAAAACTCGCCGCTTAGACGCGGCCAAGCTCAACATAGCTCGGGAAGAGTTTACTACCCTTGAAAAATTAGGCATTGTTAGACGCTTGAAGAGCCCTTGGGCCTCACCACTTCACATGGTTCAGAAATCCGACGGTTCTTGGAGACCGTGCGGAGATTACCGCAGATTAAACAATGCGACAGCACATGACCGCTACCCAATTCCTCACATTCAGGATTTTTCACTACATCTGGCGGGTGCGCGCATTTTTTCAAAAATAGACCTGGTCCGCGGTTATCATCAAGTCCCAGTTCGAGCAGAGGACATTCCTAAAACAGCTGTAATAACCCCTTTCGGCCTTTTTGAATTTCTGCGAATGCCTTTCGGCCTCAAAGGCGCTGCTCAAACTTTTCAGCGGATGATGGACGCGGTATTACGCGACCTTCCTTTTGTTTTCGTCTACCTCGACGACATGCTGGTAGCCAGCTCGTCTGAGGAAGAACACGAGCAGCACCTCACTACGGTTTTTCAGAGACTAGAAGAGCACGGGTAAATAAGCACGGGTTTTCTTCCTGCATTACCAACTGCACTATATAGTTCTCCACAGTATCTGCTGCTGGCTAATATATATTTTAACTGTTGACCAGTATCACTTAATCTTATCCTCCACTTTATTACATGTATAGTTTATTTCTCTTATCTTATCATGTTTAATGTTGCAGCACTGTACCGAGACAAATTCCTAGTTTGTGTACTACATGAACAATGGCAATAAACCTGATTCTGATTCTGAAAAAAAAAATAATCAATCCAGCCAAATGCAAATTCGGCGTGTCACAAATTGATTTTTTAGGACACAGAGTTTCTCCGAAGGGGGCAGTCCCACTTCCAGACAAAGTTCACGCGATAAA
>JAJAQF010000365.1:2614-23121 GCA_020510985.1 Pholidichthys leucotaenia
CAGCGTGGAATATATGCAATCTTTAGTGGAGAAATTTGCAAGAGCAGCTAGTCAATTCAGCCTCCAAATCAACATCAAGAAGACAGAGTGCCTTTATCAACCACCAAAGTTCCAATTATCAATATCACTACCAGAAGAGATCAGCATTGGTACAGAGCCATTAGTCAAGTGCAAGACTTTCAAGTATCTCGGGAGTACTGTTTCAGAGAATGCTAGGCTGGAGGATGAACTATCTCTCAGAATGGGAAGAGTGAGTGCTGTGTTTGGAAACTTGAGGGAGAGACTGTGGAACAATTGACATGTGTCTATCCATGTGAAATGCAAAGTGTACAGAGTGACAGTACTGGCTACTCTATTGTACGGTGCTGAAACTTGGACTGTCTACAGAGTGCAGGTGAAGAAACTCCATGCGTACATGATGAGACACCTTTGAGCCATTAATGAACGTCTCATGGAAAGACAAGATAACCAACATAGAAGTGGTGAAACGAGCTGGTCTACCATCAATGGAGGACATGCTAATACAGATGAACCTGAGATGACTCGGACATGTTGAGAGGATGGACCATCAGCGTCTCCCTCGGCAGTTACTCTACTCAGTTATGTGAGGGCAAACACAATCAGGGCAGACCAGGGCTCAGATTTAAAGACACTGTAAAAAGAAACTTGAAGAAGTTGGACATAGACAGGAATTCCTGGCAGCGGAAGGCTAAGGACAGAGCTGTGTGGAGGAATCTGATCAGACCTGAATGAAACAGTCACTGTCGCCCACGACAGACTGCTATGATGATGATGATGATGATGAGTGGTACCAGTATTTACAATTTTACACCACCAACTTGATAAAACACTTGCAAAAGTATCACGGTGAAGGAGTATGCTGAACTCTGTCAAGAACCGAGCAGAAGGAGTTCTGCATGACACACCTGCGTTGAACAGGAGTGAATGAACACAAATTAATGTCAAAAACACTACTAAATAATCCGAAAACCAGCAGAATACTTATAATAATAATCCATCCATCCATCTTCAACCGCTTTTCAGGAGGTCCAGGTCGTGGAGGCAGCAGTTCTAGCAGAGAAGCCCAGACTTCCCTCTTCCCGGCCACCTGCTCCAGCTCTTCAGAGAGGATACCAATTCGTTCCCAGACCAACTGGGAGACGTAGTCTCTCCAGTGATTCCTGGGTCTGCCCCGGGGTCTCCTCCCAGTGGAACGCGCCCAAAACACCTCAAGTGGGAGGCGTCCAGGAGGCATCCTGATCAGATACCCAAACCACCTCAACTGGCTCCTTTCAATGTGGAGGAGCAATGGTTCTACTCTGAGCCTCTCCCATGACTGAGCTCCTCACCCTGTCTCTAAGGGTGAGTCCACCAATCCTACGAAGAAAGCTCATTTCAGCCGCTTCTATCTGCAATCTCATTCTTTCGGTCATTACCCAAAGCTCGTGACCATAGGTGAGGGTAGGAACATAGATTGACCGGTAATCGAGAGCTTTGCCTTAGAGCTCAGCTCCCTCTTCACCACAACAGACCAGTACAATGTCTTCATCACTGCAGATGCTGCTTCGATCCATCTGTCAGTCTCTCGCTCCATTCTCCCCTACTCATGAATAAGACCCCGAGATACTTAAACTCATCCATGATAATAATAATGGATGACAAAAATACAACTTTAAGGGTTAGTCCCTTAATTTTCAGATCAACAGCATTTTTTACCTCATGCATAAAGTGGCACTTTAAATTTCATCTGAATGTTTACTTAAATATTCACCTTCAAAGTTTTGTATAAACTTGCACTTAAAACTTCAGAATGCATGTGTACATGTTGCTGAACAATGAAATGCTGCCAATGTTGCAAAGTTTAAAATAACAAAAAGCAGCAGCGTTGCTGAACTGAGTCAAGTTTGTAATATACACTCACCGGCCACTTTATTAGGTACACCATGCGAGTAACGGGTTGGACCCCCTTTTGCCTTCAGAACTGCCTCAATTCTTCGTGGCATAGATTCAACAAGGTGCTGGAAGCATTCCTCAGAGAGTTTGGTCCATATTGACATGATGGCATCACACAGTTGGCGCAGATTTGTCGGCTGCACATCCATGATGCGAATCTCCCGTTCCACCACATCCCAAAGATGCTCTATTGGATTGAGATCTGGTGACTGTGGAGGCCATTTGAGTACAGTGAACTCATTGTCATGTTCAAGAAACCAGTCTGAGATGATTCCAGCTTTATGACATGGCGCATTATCCTGCTGAAAGTAGCCATCAGAAGTTGGGTACATTGTGGTCATAAAGGGATGGACATGGTCAGCAACAATACTCAGGTAGGCTGTAGCGTTGCAACGATGCTCAATTGGTACCAAGGGGCCCAAAGAGTGCCAAGAAAATATTCCCCACACCATTACACCACCACCACCAGCCTGAACCATTGATACAAGGCAGGATGGATCCATGCTTTCATGTTGTTGACGCCAAATTCTGACCCTACCATCCGAATGTCGCAGCAGAAATCGAGACTCATCAGACCAGGCAACGTTTTTCCAATCTTCTATTGTCCAATTTCGATGAGCTTGTGCAAATTGTAGCCTCAGTTTCCTGTTCTTAGCTGAAAGGAGTGGCACCCGGCGTGGTCTTCTGCTGCTGTAGCCCATCTGCCTCAAAGTTCGACGTACTGTGCGTTCAGAGATGCTCTTCTGCCTACCTTGGTTGTAACGGGTGGTTATTTGAGTCACTGTTGCCTTTCTATCAGCTCGAACCAGTCTGGCCATTCTCCTCTGACCTCTGGCATCAACAAGGCATTTCCGCCCACAGAACTGCCGCTCACTGGATATTTTTTCTTTTTCGGACCATTCTCTGTAAACCCTAGAGATGGTTGTGCGTGAAAATCCCAGTAGATCAGCAGTTTCTGAAATACTCAGACCAGCCCTTCTGGCACCAACAACCATGCCACGTTCAAAGTCACTCAAATCACCTTTCTTCCCCATACTGATGCTCGGTTTGAACTGCAGGAGATTGTCTTGACCATGTCTACATGCCTAAATGCACTGAGTTGCCGCCATGTGATTGGCTGATTAGAAATTAAGTGTTAACGAGCAGTTGGACAGGTGTACCTAATAAAGTGGCCGGTGAGTGTATATATTCTTTGACTTTTAGATTTCTGTTTTTATATGTGTACAAAATGCAACTAGTTATTAACAAAGTATGTTCTGTGCTTTTGTTATTTTAAATAAGAGACTGTATCGATTTTGATCGGTATCGGCCAACACTCAGTTACAGTATCGTATCGGACTGGGACAGTGGACTCTGAACTTGGTAAAACGTAGACTGGATCAAGCATGCATCCATAGAGTATGACAATATTGATGAGCTGGACTTAAAAGACATAATGAAGGATTTTTCTTTAAAGACGGCTAGAAGAAAAAACTCCTAATAATGTAAGACACACTATTTGCAGTGCTTTCCAGCCATCTGTGCAGAGTTTTCATTGCTGGTGTTGTGTGTTTGAATCAGGAATACTTCACTGATGTAATTTTATGCGGAAGGCAGTATCTGTCACACTGTAACAAAGGGAAATCTCAGTAAGATAAAAATATTCTAAATCAAGGCTTTATGCTTGTTTTAATTTCACAAGATAATTTTGACAAGACAAGAATTTCTTTTTGTTGTGCAGTTTTCTGTAAGACTTTACTTGCTTTACGAAAGTTTTTACTTGTGGCGGTGCCTTGCATGGCAGCGGCCCCTCTGATTCTAGATGTTATTACCTCCGCCAAGGAGGTAATGTTTTTACAGGCGTTGTCTGTCTGTCTGTCTGTTACCAACATAACTCAAAAAGTTAAGAACGGATTTTGATAAAATTTTCAGGAAAGGTGTGTAATGGCACGGGGAACAGATGATTAGATTTTGGTGATGATCTGAGAGTGCATACCTCCACCAAGGGCTTTTTTGTATTTGTGCAGCAGGATTACACAGAAACTACCGGCTGGATTTGGATGAAATTTTCACCACAGGTGGTTCTTGGCCTACAGAGGAACCCATTACATCTTGGTGATGATCTGGGAATGCATACCTCAGCCAAGGCTCTTATCTTCTCACAGTGTGTTACCCACAATACTCAAAAACTGATGGACAGACTTTGATGCAATTTTCACTGCAAGTGGCTTTAGGCCTACACACAAACCCATAACATTTTGGAGGTGATCCATGAGAGACTGAAGGAGCCTTGACGGAGGTATGCGCTCTCTGAGTGCTTTTCTAGTTAACATTGTAGATAGGAGAACTATAATTTCATTCTACTGTACATAATTAACTGTATGGACTGAATGACAACAAAGCTGGCTTTTTTTTTCTTTTTAATCTTACTTTGTTGGCAGATATTTTTTTCTAATTTTTACTAGAATTATCTATTGCCAGAATTTATTTTTTAAGTAAAATTATCTGCCAACAGACCAAAAAAAAAAAAAAAAAGAAAAAGAAAAAATTGACTTATCAAATTGCATAAAACAAGTTAAAACTATTGGAAAGCATATAAAATTTTCTTAGAGATACAGTGGTGTGAAAAAGTGTTTGGCTCCTTCCTGATTTCTCATTTTTTTTGTATGTTTGTCACGCTGAAATGTTTAAGATCCTCAAACAAATTTAAATATTAGACAAACACAAGACAAAATGCAGTTTTTAAATGAAGGTGTTTTTTTTTTTTTTCCACAATATCTTTATTGAACCTTTTTTTTTTTTTTAACAAACATGATACAAACAATCAAACACTAACACTAAAGTACTACAAAAAAAAAAAATGCACTAAAAACACCAACAACCACCAACAAAATCAAGTCTTCAACAATGCTCCTCTGTTTAGTCTAGACAATCCAATACATAAGTATACATATTATGTTCACCAGTTTGGAATTTACAAGGTCCACACACATCATTCACCTTCTTCTTCAAGAGTTATGTTTAAATTTTTTACATAATCAATAAAAGGTCTCCATATATTCTCAAACACAATTTCCTTTGATTTCAGTATATATGTTATTCTTTCTAATGGAAGGTTTGTTAACATCTGTCTTAACCACTGAGTCACATCTGGTCTATGAGTCTTTTTCCATAATAGTGCAATACATTTTTTGGCATTAAGCAAACTGAGGTCTATGAATGTTCTTTCACTTTTATTAAAATTATGCTTTTCTGGGTACAGACCCAACAAAAACAGTTTAGGATTCAATATGATTTGTTTTGAGATTATTTTTTCAATTGTTACCCTCACCTCTTCCCAAAACATTCTTATTAATCTACATTCCCATAAACAATGAAATAGGGTTCCTTTACTTTCCATGCATTTTGTGCATGTATCTGGTATATTTTTGTTATATCTATTTAACTCCTCCGGTGTAACATACATCCGCATTAACCATTTGAAATGTATCAATTTAAGGCGTGCATTTATTGATTTGGTTTGAGCTTCTGTACAAGCCAATTCCCATTGTTCCTCTGAAATTTCAATTTGCAGATCTTCTTTCCAGTAGTTTAATCTTTTCAGTGAATTTTCACTTGAAGATAGTGTCAATGAGTTATAAAACTCTGAAATAATACCCTTTCTTTTACTATCTTTCATCATCATTTTTTCCAAGGATGAATAAATAGGTCGAGTGAGAGCTTTATTTTGATTTGATCGAATAAAGTTTCTAAGTTGAAGATATTTAAAAAAATGTGTTCTATTGAGATTAAATTTGATCCTCAGCTCTTCAAAAGACATTATGTTGTCTGCACATGGCAAATATAAATCCTGAATCTTTTGTATCCCTTTTAAATTCCATACTTTAAATACAGCGTCCGCTCTCCCTGGTTTAAAATATTGATTACCCCATATTGGACTAAATTGTGACAATAACTGTGGTTCTTTTAAATAGTTTTTAGCTTCACACCATATTTTGATCATATGCTTTACAAATGGATTTTTAACTTGTTTTTGTAATTTTTTTGCCGAATCTGAGTATATGAATATGGGAAGAGGTAAAGGTAAATTGTATGATTCCATTTCAGTCCAGTGAGGGAGATCATTTGATGAAAAATAATATGTCATAGACCTCAGTTGTGCCGACCAATAATACAACATAAAATTTGGACATTTCAGACCTCCACGATCAAATGGTAAATATAATAAAGACAAACGTAATCTAGCCCTCCTGTTGTTCCATATAAATTCCACTAACTTTTTTTTTATTCTTGAGAATAGATCTAAAGGTGGTGATAAGGGAATGTATTGAAATAAATAAAGTATTTTAGGTAAAATATTACTTTTAAGTATATTGATTCTCCCGATCATCGACATTGGTAGTGACATCCATCTCTGAGTTAACTCATTGATATCTGACATTAAGGCTTCATAGTTGACACTGGCGACTGATTCTAGCTTAGGCATAATTTGGATTCCTAAATATTTAAACTGATTTACAACATTGAATTGATTTACCTCAGGGGCTGGGTAATTTCTCTGGGTCTCATTTAGCATTAATATTGAAGATTTAGTTTTATTTATTTTATATCCTGATATTTCCCCAAAATTCTTTATTAAATTCAACAAGGTTGGAATTGATTTTTTTAGATTCGACATAAACAAAATTATATCATCGGCGTACAGGGAGATTTTATGTTCTGTTGGTCCAACTTTAATTCCATATATTTGTGAATGTAAACGTATCGCTATCGCTAAAGGTTCAATTGCCATAGTAAACAGTAAAGGTGAAAGTGGACAGCCTTGTCGACATCCTCTATTGATTTTTATTGGTTTTGAAATATTGTTATTTGTTAGGATTTCTGCTGTAGCATTATTGTATATTATTTGAACCCATTTTATGAAATTATTTCCAAGTCCAAACCTTTGTAGGACTTCAAAAAGAAAGGGCCATTCAACTCTATCAAAGGCCTTTTCGGCGTCCAATGATAGGAGAGCTGTATCCGGTGCTTCTTTATTAAAATAAATAATATTAAATAGTCTTCTTACATTATGGAAGCCTTGTCTACCCTTTATAAAGCCATTCTGATCTCGATTAATAATATTTGGTAAAATTTCTTGTATTCGTCTTGCTAAAATTTTACAGATTATCTTAAGGTCGGCGTTTAATAGGCTTATTGGTCTCATATTTTCACATTTATTAGAGGGCTTACCTGGTTTTGGCAGCAGTATAATTAAGGCATTATTTATGTATGATGGTAAATTATTATTTTGAAATGCTTCTAAAACCATTTCCAAAAAAGGTTTTATTAATTTATTCTTAAATTTTTTATAAAGGTCAACTGGAAGACCATCTGGTCCTGCACTTTTTCCTGATTTCATATTATCAATGGCTAGCCCAACTTCTTCTTGACTAATTTTAGACTCCAATATCTCCCTGTTTTCATTTGGAATACACGGTATAGATAGTTCGTTCAAAAACCCATTTAGTTTTGTTAAATCAGGTTCATTTTTGGTATCATATAATTTTTCATAGTAATCTCTAAAGGCTCTATTAATTTCTAAAGGATCTATAACTACCTGTCCATTACTTATAATACTGGTAATTGGTGTTTTAATTTCCAATTGTTTAATCTGCCATGCTAATAATTTTCCTGATTTTTCACCTTGTTCATAAAAAGATTGTTTCAATCTTAGAAGACTCGAGGCAGCTCTATTCGCTGATTTTTTGTCGTATTCAGCTCTCAAAATCAGTAATTCATTCTCCAACCTTGGGTCACTTCCTGCATACACTTTTTCCTGAAGACTTTTTATTTTATGTTCCAATTTAGCTCTCTCCTCTCGAGTCTTCTTAGATTTTGATCCTGTATAACTAATAATATGTCCCCTAATAAAAGCTTTGAAAGCCTCCCACTTTACACATGCTGATGTTTGTGTAGTATTGATGTCAAAGAACTCGTCTATCTGTTTTTCTATATACTTGACAAATTCCTCATCCTGAAGCCATTTATGCTGAAATTGCCATCTACCTGATTCCTTTGTCAATTTTTTATCTACATATATTAGACAACAGGGTGCATGATCAGAGATCACGATGTTATCATAAAAGCAGTTTTGAATCTTGGACCTTAATTCTGTGGAAATCAAAAAATAATCAATACGTGAGAATGTCTTGTAGGTACTGGAATAACAAGAATAGGCTTTAACTTGTGGTTTCATTTCTCTCCATATATCTAACAATCTCAATTCTTTCATAAAATGATTAATAGTCATCCTACATCCAATGTGCGTACAATCCAGTCCTGTTGATCTATCCACACCTGGATTCAATGTACAATTAAAATCCCCTGCTATTATATGTTGCCCTGTAAGTGATGATAAGATGAGAAATAAATTAGCAAAGAACTTCTGATCATCTATATTGGGACCATATAAGTTCACAAGATTTATATTTTCTAATAGCAAAGAACCTTGAATGATTACATATCTTCCAAATTTGTCTCCAATTACATTTTTCACTTGAAAAGGAACTGATTTATGTATGAGAGTCATAACTCCCCTGGCTCGGGATGAAAATGAAGAGGTGAATACACTTCCCTGCCATCTACTCCTAATTCTTTTAACATCCTCCTCTATCAGATGAGTTTCTTGTAAAAACACAATTCTTGAACCCATGTCCTTTATTTTATTCATAACTTGTTTAAGTTTTTTTAAATTTTGTAGACCTCTGCAATTCCATGAAGTTAAATTAAGATTAACACTTTGGTCCATGATCAATAGAGAGTTTGGGATTACCTTGCAGTGTAAACATGCTCATACAGAGAAGCAAAAACATGAGTGGTTGAACATTCATCCTACAAACTACACACAAACAAATTTCCCCTTCCCACACTTGTGGCAAACCCCCCAAAATCAAAAGAAAAATTCTGTCTCCCGATATAGCCATCGACCGTTCCACACCCACGGGGAACAGCCTAAGCCACTCCTTCTTCATCCTCCCAATCACCCTAACTCTACTGCTTTTAATGACGTAACATTAACTCTCCTCTGTAGTTTTCCAACTTAACTCCAAAATTTTTAACAACTTTGTACATCATAGTTTTTTTTTTTGTTTGTTTTGTTTTTGTTTTGTTTTTTAATATATAATACAATCTATATTTTGTAAACTTACTATTTACTTCAAGTCAGTCAGATGCCTGTGCAAATGCTTAATTATTCTACCTTATATTTTGTTCATGCTTAGCTCCCACCAGTCTCTTCTTCTTCTTTGATCTTCTTGATGAACTCCTGCGCCTCCTCTGGGGTCTTGAAGATGTGGGTTCTGCCCTCATACGTGGTCAGCAGTCTCGCAGGATAGATTACACCATGACGAATCCCAAGGTTGCGCAGCTCCTTACGTACGGGATCAAACTGCTTCCTCAATTGCTGGATTCCTGTGGCCAAATCTGGGTAGAACCGCACCTGCTGGTCCTGGTGTTTAATCTCTCCTTTAGCTCGTGCAGCGTTGAAGATCTTCATCCTGTCTCTGTTGCTAAGAAACTTCATAATTAAGGTCCTCGGCGGTCCCTTATCTCTCCGTGGGCCAATACGATGTGCTTTTTCCAGAACCACTGCTGATTGCAACTCCTCGCTGCCCAGCACCTCCGGAATCCACTTTTCCAGAAAGGAACATACGTCCCGACCTTCTGATTCCTCTGGAAGACCCACCAGCCTCAAATTATTCTGTCTCGACCGAGATTCCAAATCCAAAATATTATCTTCCAGAGATTTATTTTTTTTTTCCAAAGTGCGCACCTTTAATTGAAGACGGGTGACGTCATCTTCAGCACTAGCGAGACGGAGCTCCATCTGCGCCGTTCGTTCTACACAGTCACCCAATTCCTTTCTTATTCCTTCCAACGCTGTCATAATCCCATCAAATCTAGAGGAAAAGTCCGCTCTCATTGAACTCATGGCAGCCATCAGCGCATCTGCGCCATTCCCCGCAGACATCGCACCGTTGCCAGCCTCCTCCGCCATATATGGAGTTTTGTTTGCTGCGTCACAGACCTGAAAGTCCGTTAATTTGGACTGTTTCGGCGGCTCGCTTTTTCCTTTTCCTGGTTTTCCAGCCTTAGGCTTCGCCGACATATCCTCGCCCAAATGCTGGGATACGTTCTGTCCCAAATGAGAGAGTTATTTGCCGATTTTTTTTCTCCAGGAGCAGAGCAGAGCGAGACACGTCCGTCCTACGTGGCAGCCATAACCGGAAGTCCAATGAAGGTGTTTGTTATTAAGGGAAATAAACATCCAAACCTACATGGCCTTGTGCGAAAAAGTGATGCCCCGTAAACCGAATAACTGGTTGGGCCACCCTTAGCAGCAACAACTGCAATCTAGCGTTTGTGATAACTGGCAATGAGTCTTTTACAGCACTGTGGAGGAATTTTCATCTTTGTAGAATTGTTGTAATTCAGCCACATTGGCGAGTTTTTGAGCATGAACTGCCTTTTTAAGGTCATACCACAGCATCTCAATTGGATTCAGGTCAGGATTTTGACAAGGCCACTCCAAAGTCTTCATTTTGTTTTTGAGGTGGACTTGCTGGTGTGTTTTGGATCATTGTCTTGCTGCAGAACCCAAGTACACCTCAGCTTGAGGTCACGAACAGTTGGCCGGACATTCTACTTGAGGATTTTTTAGTAGACAGCAGAATTCATGGTTCCATTTACCACAGCAAGTCTTCCAGGTCCTGAAGCAGCAAAACAGCTCCAGACCATCACACTACCACTACCGTATTTTACTGTTGGTATGATGTTTCTTTTCTGAAATGCTGTGTTACTTTTATGCCAGATATAATGGGACACACACCTTCCAAAATGTCATGATCCTGAGCACGGTGGGTGCTGTGCTCAGCCTCCAAGTTGTTTTATGTTTTCTCTTGGATTTCTGTATCTGTTTATTTTGTATTTATTATGGTTATCTTAGTTTGGGGGTTTTCATGCACTTCTGTGTGTTGTCTCTGGGTGTTAGTTGTCCGTGATTAGTTATGAGTGGTTTTGTATGCTTAGATTTGTCATTATAGTCTTGTCTATATATTTGTGTATCATTTTGTATCTCTGGGGTTGTGTTATTTTACTTTCTGTATCATTATTTATTATTTCCGGTTTGGACTTTTATTTTGACAGTGTGTGTGTATGTCCTGCTGTCAAACTTTGTTTCGCGGGCAGCACACCTGTCACAGATTGTGTTAATCATTTCCTCACTCTTGTGACCCACACCTGTCATTCATGGTTCATTCCCATTCACCTTTTTAAGGATACAGCAATGTTTCTCCATTGCCATGTCCTACTGTTTGCTTCTTCAGAGCACTTGCTAAACTCTGAGTGAAAGTGGTTTTTCCGCTGAGGTGAATGGGTGCGCTATGTCCTGGAATTATCTCCTTTTTCCCATTTCCCAGCCGTGAGCCCCATTCCTTTTCGGGTGTGACTCCATCTGGGTTTTGTCTCTTTTTCCCCAGTGTGTCCGAGTGCCTCAGGATGGGTTTGTCCAAGCTGTTCTCTTTTCTCACCGGTCATGACCCCTGTTCTCCTCCAGCGCCCCCCTCATTCCTTTATATGTAAGTGTTGTGTATTGTTTGTGTTAAAGTTAATCAATGTTGCAAACTCAGGGCTATCAGAAGACACCAAAAAGTTCAACTTTTGACTTGTCAGTTCACAGAGTATTTCCCCAAAAGTCTTGGGGATCATCAAGATGTTTTCTGTCAAATCTGAGACGAGCCTTTATGTTCTTTTTGCTCAGCAGTGGTTTTCATCTTGGAACTCTGTCATGCAGGCCATTTTGACCCAGTCTCTTTCTTATGGTGGAGTCATGAACACTGACCTTAACTGAGGCAAGTAAGGCCTGCAGTTTTTTGGATGTTGTGGGGTCTTTTGTGACCTCTTGGAGGAGTCATCGCTGCGCTCTTGGGGTGATTTTGGTTGTCTGGCCACTCCTGGGAAGGTTCACCACTCTTTCATGTTTTCACCATTTGTGGATAATGGCTCTCACTGTGGTTCGCTGGAGTGCCAAACCTTTAGAAATGGCTTTATAACCTTTTCCGGACTGATAGATCTCATTTACTTTGTTTCTCATTTGTTCCTGAATTACTTTGGATCGCAGCATGATGTCTAGCTTTGGAGGATCTTTTGGTCTACTTCACTTTGTCAGGCAGGTCCTATTTAAGTGATTTCTTGATTGAGAACAGGTGTGGCAGTAATCAGGGCTGGGTGTGGCCGGAGAAACTGAACTCAGCTTTCCAAATAAACCACAGTTAATTTGTTTTAATGGGGGAGGAATCACTTTTTCACACAGGGCCATGTAAGTTTGGATTTTTTTGCCCTTAACAATAAGCACCTTCATTTAAAAACTGCATTTTGTGTTTACTTGTGTTATCTTTGTCTAATATTTAAATGTGTTTGATGATCTGAAACATTTGTGTGACAAACATAAGATAAGATAAGATAAGATAAGATAAGCCTTTATTAGTCCCACAATGGGGAAATTCCAGGATTGCAACAGCACAGGGATAGCAACACTCAGAGCAACAATCAGAAGACAAGAAAAAACAAGAGCAGCAAGTATACATATGTACAGTACATATAAATATAGACACACAGTGTGGAGCATTGTAGCTAGATGGAATAAATATGTAAATATATAAACACACACAGTGTGGAGCATTGTAGCTAGATGGAATGAAACAGCATAACCGTCTACTTAATTACCCTACATGGTATGATTATGTGCCCATACATATTGTCGCCCTCTGTAGCAATCGGTATTTTCCTAGTTGTATACCGGAGGGGACCATTGTGGAAGTCTATTGCGTCTTTTGCATTCAATACTATTAGGTTGTCATGTCTTTTTGCTATCTCTGCGAGCAGCCCTGCTTAGGTTGTACAGTCTGACAGCCGTAGGTAGGAAGGACCTGCGAAACCTCTCAGTTGTGCACCTAGGATGATGTAGTCTGCTGCTAAATAAGCTCCTCAGTGCATTCAGTATGTCCTGCATAGGGTGGAACTCGGACTGCAGCAGAGATGACAGTTTAGCCACCATCCTTCTCTCTCCTATCTCCTCCACTGGGTCAAGGCGCTGCCCCAGGACAGAGCTAGCTTTCTTGATCAGTTTGTTCAGTCTCTTCCTATCGGCTGCTGTAATGCCACTGCCCCAGCAGACCACTCCAAAAGTGATGGCTGATGCCACCACCGTGTCATAGAATGACTTCAGCAGCGCCCCTTGTACACCAAAAGACCTGAGTCTCCTCAGTAGGAACAGCCTGCACTGTCCCTTCTTGTAGAGTGCATCAGTATTGTGTGACCAGTCTAGTTTATTGTTCAGATGAACACCCAGGTACTGTTAGGATGTCACCATCTCGATGTCAGTTCCCTGTACCGTATATTTACTGGTGCTGTGAGGGGTTGTCCTTGCCTGCAGGCAGTCCACCACCAGCTCCTTAGTTTTACTCGCGTTGATCTGGAGGCAGTTCTGATGGCACCAGTCCACAAAGTCCTGGATAAGTCCTCTGTACTCAGCTTCATCTCCGTTGGAGATGAGGCCAACGATCGCAGAGTCATCAGAGAACTTCTGTAGATGGCAGTGTGTTGTGTTGTGTGAGAAGTCCGCAGTATAAAGGGTGAACAGGAAGGGAGCCAAAACTGTTCCCTGGGGGCCTCCGTGCTCCCGATGATCGTGTCGAACACACAGTCCTGGGTTCTCACAAACTGTGGCCGGTTTGTGAGGTAGTCCAGGATCCATGATGACAGGTGCTGGTCCACCCCTGCGCACAGCAGCTTGTCCTTCAGGATCATCGGTTGGATGGTGTTGAAAGCACTGGAGAAGTCAAAGAACATGATCCTCACCACGTTCCCGGGCTTCTCCAGGTGGGACAGAGAACGGTGAAGGAGGAAGATTACCGCATCCTCCACCCCAATGCCATGCTGGTAGGCGAACTGGAGTGGATCCATCGCTGGTCCCACCAGGGGGCGGAGGTGAGCAAGGAGCAGTCTCTCCAGGGTCTTCATCATGTGGGACGTCAGGGCCACTGGTCTGTAGCTGTTCAGATCTTTGGGGTGGGAAGTTTTGGTACAGGTACCACACAAAATGTTTTCCACAACTGTGGTACCCTCCCCAGCTTCAGGCTCAGGTTGAAGATGTGCTCCACAATCCCACACAGCTGGTCTGCACAGGACTTGAGGAGCTTTGCGCTGATGCCGTCCGGTCCCGTCGCCTTCCTCGCCTTGATCTTCCTCAGCTCCGTCCTCACCTGGGTCTTAGTGAGGGTCAGGTTGGGGGGCTGTGTGTTGGGAGTTGGGGGGTGTTGGTGGAGTGGGGTGTGAGCAGCAGGACTCAGGATGTCTTCAGAGGCAACAGTGGTTGTTGTGCAGTCAGGGGGGAGGGCGGTTGGTCAAACTTATTAAAAAACAGGTTCAGATTGTTCGCCCACTCTCTGCCCCCCGTGGCCTGGGGGGAGGTATTCTGGAGCCCAGAGATGGTTTTAAGGTTTCTCCAGAACCCACCGATGTTGCTCTGTTGCAGCTTGTCCTCCATCTTCTTCCTGAAGCTGTCCTTGCCTTCTCTGATCTTCCTCCTCAGCTCCCTCTGTACGGACTTCAGCATCTCCCTGTTCCTCGACCTGAAGATCCTCTTCTTCTCTCTCAGAAGTGTTTTTATCTCAGGGTTGATCCAGGGTTTGTTGTTTGAGCAACACCGTATGGTCTTGGTGGGTACGGTGTTGTCCACACAGAAGCTGATGTAGTCCGTGATGGTGTGAGTGAGGCCATCGATGTCCTCACCATGTGGATCACAGAGCTGCTCCCAGGCAGTGGTTTCAAAACAGTCCTTTAGAGTGTCCATTGCCTCCTCAGACCATAACTTCACTGTGCGCATGACCGGAGGTTGTCTGTGCACTAGGGGTTTGTACACCGGCTGGAGATGAACCAAGTTGTGATCCGATCTCCCGAGTGGGGGGAGTGGTGATGAGGTGTACGCCTCCTTAGTGTTTGCGTAGAATAAGTCCAGTGTTTTATTGTCTCTAGTGTGGCATGTGACATACTGGGTGTAACGTGGGTAGAATGGAGAGACAGTGAAACATGGTTGAAGTCGCCTAGATGAGGAGGAAGAGCTCTGGGTGTTCTGTCTGAGCCTGCCAGTTACTGAGTGATGAACGTCACGCGCTGTCCCAAGCGTTCAGCTGGTCGGATTTGCATAAATAACAATGCAGATCACGTGTGGAGTATTCCCTTCGGGAGATAGGTAGGTCCGCATGCTAACAGCTAGCAACTCAATGTCCTTTGTTGCAGTGTTGTTGTTTAACCGTGATATGTCCGGTCTGCCACCGTTGTTATTAACATACATTATCACTCCACCGCCCCTTGCTTCTTTCCCAATGTCTGGTGTTCGGGTCTGCCACGTATTGCGTGGAAACCCTCCTTTCAATGTTAGCATCTGCTGCTAGTTCATTTAGCCACGTCTCAGTGAATAGCATAAGGCAGCACTCCCGGTATATGCTGTTGTAGCGGGAGATAGCCGCTAGCTCATCTATCTATCCTAATATCGATCGTACATTCCCCATAACAACAGATGGGAGGGTGGGCCTGTACCTTATATTCCTTGCCCACTGTCTTAACCAGCACGACACCCACGTCGTTTTCGTCTTATTTCTCCCGGTATGTCGAGTTTTTCCGTTAGCACCGAGTGGCAGTTGAGTGCTAACAGCTGGTCCCTGTTGTACCGTCTCCTGCTGTAAACAGTGGCTCCGTCCACCAGCTCGGGAGACATTTGGGGCGATCTGTGTGTCCGTGATGTATAAGGTGTGTAAGATGTCGCCGGATCAGAAAGTTGTCACTGGATCAGAAAGTTAGAGGAAGAAAAAACTCAGAATTAAGCCGCTGTTGCAAAAAGGCAGCCGACTCGTGTGGCGCCGGAAGTAACATACAAAAAAATGAGAAATCAGGAATGGGGCAAACACTTTTTCACACAACTGTGCATGGAGGATATCAGGAAACAACGATGAGGACGCCAGAAAGAACACATGCAAAACCTGATATAAGTAGGGGAATAGATAACGAACTTAATGTCAGACAGCTGGGCAAGACAATCAAGGGCAGCAGGTGAGAAAACAGGATGGGGGGGGGGCTACACTGACACTTATAGACGGGGGATGAACAGGAGACATGACAATGAACATACAGGACAACATACAGAGAAACACAGAGGGCAGTGGCTAGGGATACGGAAAACATGGGGAGTTGGAACAATGGGTAAACAAATGTACACACAGACCCAGAGCCTTACAGAGGAGAATGGAGTGGTGGCTCAGTTGGTAGAGCATCCGCCCCACACCCGGGAGGCAGGGGTTCAAATCCCGGCCGGGTCATGCCGAAGACCATATAAAAAAGTGGAACTTCCTGCCGTCCAGCTTGGTGCTCAGCAATAATGGAATGGAGGAGGGAAATTTGTGGCGGTGCCTTGCATGGCAGCGGCCCTCTGATTCTACACTTGGGGTGTGTGTGATTGACACAGTAGATAGGTAAAACACAATCTCGTTCTACTGTACATGATTGATTGTACAGTTGAATGACAATAAAGGGTGATTTAATTTATTTTAAATTTTATTTATCATTTGGATTCCCATTAGCTTCCATAATGGGGTTGCTAGTCTCCCTGTGGTCCATACACAGAAAAAACATCAAATGAAACAACGTTATAATAAGTCAGCAAAAGGAAAAACACAACAAAATCTGAACACCTACTAGTTTCTCTCAAAATGGTGGACAATTTGGAGGTATTCGCCAATAGATGGACTGTAGGGAATATTTTGTGTTCTGTGGGAGAGGTGGATGAGTTATGTTTGCACTTTTGAAATGTGAGACACTTGGTGGAATGATGGTATTGGTAATCTTACATTTTTGAATTGTACAATAAAGGGATTTTTTTAAAACTCAAACCTCTCTCTCTCTGAGTGGGTGTGGTCGTGAGTGCGAGCTGAGAGCGTGTGACAGCGTGAGTGAATTATTTCAAACTTTTCTCTATCTTTTGGTGTTTAAGGTGTTTTTTTGTTAAATAATCTTAATTTTTGTTGTCTTCTGTAGCTGGGGTGGGGTAGGCGTTTTGGGAGGGGGGGTTTCTGCTGCCAGCTCTGCTGGTCAGCATGGTTTTGGAGTGAGGCTCCGGTTTTGAGCAGCTGACACGCCGCCATGCTGTCAAACTGACACCGGCTGTCAGCTGCTCGGTGGAGGAATGTAGTCTGGCTGTGGGGGAGCTGGTCGGTTATGAAAGCATTAGATCAGCTTCTAGAATGAATAGTGCCGTGGTGATTTTCCTGGATAGTATTGAAAAAGTTAACCGGGTAGTGGAGAGCGGGGTTGTGATTAAAGACACACTGGTTCCTGTTCTGTCTCTGGTGAATCCCGCGAAGAGAATTACCATCTCAAATGTCCCACCATTTTTAAAGAACGAGCTGATGGAGAAGGAGCTGTCGAGACACGGGCAGCTTTTGTCCCCGATTAAGCACATCCCTCTCGGTTGTAAGTCCCCGCGTTTAAAGCATGTCATGTCTTTTAGGCGACAGGTGCTCATCATTTTAAAGAATAGCGAGGAAAGCCTCAACCTCGTGTTTAAATACCGGATTGACGGCTTTGATTATACCATCCACGTCACCTCCGATAATATGAAGTGTTTCGGCTGCGGAATGGAGGGACACTTGATTCGATCATGCCCTCAGGGAGTGGGGGGTGATCACTCGGGGGGGGCCGCTAGTGCGGCCTCGGGGCCGTCTGGTGACGGAGCGGCTTTGCCGCCCTCCGAGGCCGACGGCGCTGCCGCGCCGTCGGGCGTTTCGGCCGAACCCGCGGGGCCGTCTGGCGGCGGCGCTTCGGCCGAGGCCGCGAGGCTGTCTGGCGGCGGGGCGGCTTTGCCGCCCTCCGCAGCCAGCCTGTCGATCATAACTGAAACAGCAACAACAGTTAAAGCACATCGCGGGGCTGCTGCACAGACCAACATTGCAGACAAGGGTGAGATTACCGAGAGGGATGACGCTGAGGGTCAGACAGAGGAGCCGAATGAGGCCCAGGTAGATGGTGGGACCAGAAAGATGAATATAAAAGCACAGCACAGGGTGAGCGAAAGACAGGAAGAGACAGCTACCAGGGTGGCTGAGTCAGTGTTGGAGGATGAGGATGACATCGAAATAGATGAAGAGTTATGTAAAATCCCCATCAAGCGGAAGAATTTGGAAACCAAACAGCAGAGGAGCAAAGTAAAAAGGGTTGTTAAAGACAGTTCTGAGGTTTCTCTATCTCAGCCAGATTCTTATGCTGGGTCTGAGATAGAGAGTGATGGTGAAAGCAGTGATGATGTGGCCAGTGGAGGCGGTTACCCCTTCACAAAAATACAGAAGTTTTTGCAGGACACTAAGGGGGTCAGAATGGTTAAAGTTGAAAGCTTCTTCCCTGACCTAAAACGCTTTGTTGACTCTGCTCGGGCCTACATGAAAAATAGGGGAGAGCTTGAGCAGGAAAGTTTCACTGATCAGGAGATCTACAGACTAAAAAAGCTTGTACTAAAAGTTAAGAACCAAATTGCCCAGGATGATTAGTCTTTTATCGCTCATTCTTTCTTTTCTGTTTTTGTATTGGCTTTGCCCTCTTATATACATGTGTAGTTTTAATTTTGGCACACTCAACATCAATGGAGCAAGAGAACTGTCCAAGCGAGCGAGTGTTTTTACTCTTGCAGAATGCAAGAAAATTAATGTTCTGTTTGTTCAGGAGACTCATAGTTCTGAGGACAATGCTGCTGACTGGAGGAGGGAATTTCAGGGTGAAATTATTTTTAGTCATAGAAGCAGCAAATGTGGTGGAGTGGGTATTTTATTTTCTCGAGATTTTATTCCACTTTCTAATGACATTGATGAGATAATTGCAGGCCACATTTTAAAAGTTCGAGCTATTTTTGAGAATGTGAAAGTTGTTTTTATAAATGTGTATGCTCCAACCGTAGGCACAGAAAGATTGGCCTTTTTAAATATTTTAGATGATACGATCAAAAATTGCAGTAATGATGACTTTTTATTTGTGGGAGGTGATTTTAATTGTACAGCAAATCCTCTTATGGATAGGAATCACCCAGAGCCACATGCTGCATCCCAAAGAGTTTTAAAAGGTTTCATAGAAGCTCATGATCTGTGTGATGTGTGGAGGAATTTTCATGGCAAGGCTAGACAGTACACGTGGAGCCATAGAAAGGACAATATTTTGTCCTTAGCTAGACTGGATAGGGTTTACAGTTTTAAGCACCATTTTAGCATTTTTAAAAGTGCTTTTATAGTCCCTGTTGGCTTCACAGATCATTCCCTGGTTCAGTGTTGTGTTTTTATCAAGAATATAAAGTGCAGTAGTGCATACTGGCATTTTAACACGTCACTTTTATCGGATAACAGTTTTAAAACTGCTTTTATGTTTTTTTGGAGTAATTTTAAATTGACAAAATCAAATTTTAGTTCTTTGCAGCAGTGGTGGGATGTAGGGAAGAGCCAAATAAAGAATCTGTGCCTACAGTATACTCGCAATGTCTCTGGAGACTTGGCCAGGTCTGTCAGGGACCTGGAGAGAGAAGTAGTGGAGCTGCAGTCTTTGGCAGGCTCCACAGGAGAAAGAGGACATTTTGAGGCCCTCAATGGCAAAAAGTCTGTTCTAACTGACCTACTGGGTGTGGCTGCCAGGGGCGCTGTGGTACGCAGTAGGTTCCAGAACATCGCACTAATGGACGCTCCATCTCATTTTTTCTTTGGTCTGGAGAGGAAGAATGGTCAGAGGAGGATGATCCACTCTCTCAGCTCCGAGGACGGGCGGCCGATCCATGAGTCTGCGGAGATCCGTCGCTTTGCAGTTGCTTTCTACAAGGATCTCTTTAAGAAAGAATTTGTTGAGAATCCACATGCACTGAGTCATTTTTTGACGGACTTGCCAAAGGTGATGGCTAGCGTGAATGCGGAACTGGAGAGCGGGATCACTCTGCAAGAACTGGCAGTGGCTGTCCAGTCTCTTCAGTGTGGAAAAGCCCCAGGGATAGATGGCCTACCAGCGGAGTTCTACAAGGCGTTCTGGTCTGAGATCTGTGAGGACTTGCTGGAAGTACTGTCTGACAGTCTGCGGAAGGGTCACCTGCCCCTAAGTTGTAGGAGAGCAGTCCTCACCCTCCTTCCAAAAAAAGGCGACTTGAAAGACATTAAGAACTGGCGTCCGGTGGCCCTCCTCTGTACTGACTACAAAATTCTCTCCAAAGTGTTGGCTACCAGACTGAGGAAGGCGATGGAGCAGGTCATCCATGTAGACCAGACCTACTGTGTACCTGGTAGGTTGGTTACAGACAAAATTTTTTTAATTTGTGATTTTTTGGACCTCTCCAGCTCATTGGTCAAAGAACTTGGTCTTATCTCAATAGACCAAGAAAAGGCGTTTGACCGAGTTGAACATCCATACCTTTGGCAGACATTAGAGGCCTTTGGTTTCAGCTCAGGGTTCATCGCCATGATCCA
>JAJAQF010000366.1:0-19077 GCA_020510985.1 Pholidichthys leucotaenia
GTCTGGGTATCCGCTCAGGACGTCAACCTTAAGGGTGAGAGGAGAAAGCTGGCCCAACAATTCATCAGCCCTTATCCCATAACCAGGATTATCAACCCGGTGGCTGTGCGTGTGGCTATTCCCTCCTCCCTCCGCATCCATCCCACCTTCCACGTCTCCAAAATTAAACCGGTGGTCTCTGACCCCCTCTGTCCTCCACCTGCGGTGCACCTCGCTCCCCGGATGATTGGTGGCCATCCGGCCTGGACTGTCACTGAGATCTTGGACGCCCGGCGCCGGGGTCGCGGGTTGCAGTACTTGGTGGATTGGGAGGGCTATGGACCCGAGTGGAGACAATGGGTGCCTTCCTCGCTGGTGTTGGACCGGTCTCTCATCTCTGAGTTTCATCGAGCGCACCCGGAAAAACCATCGCCAGGAGGCGCTGCTAGAGGGGGGAGTACTGTCATGACTCACCGCTCATCAGCGGCGCCAGCCGCGCGCACACCTGCTCCTCGTCAGCGGCGAGGTATTTAATCCACTCTGCCCTGGGCTTCGGCCTGAAGCCGTCTCTCAACTTCGGCCCCTTTGCTACTACGGATCTCAAACCTACTAGCGAAGATTGTCTGGGTAAGCTCCCCTTACCTCTCTCCTCTAGCCTTCCCCTGTGCACAGGTGGACCTCCCCGGCGGCGGACTTCCTCATCTCGCCGCTGGCTCTACGCTGCTGCCACAGGTACTGCAGGTCGCTGTCTCCCGGGCCTCGCCCTTGTCGATGCCAGCCACCTGTCATAATCAAGTAAGCCAGCTAACCATCATTATCCTCTGTATTGGTGTGGTGCCCGTTACCCTTCTCCCTCTGCTTCCTCCCATAGGGTTGTCCGGCTGTACGGCCTCCTGCCCCCGTGCCTGACGCAGACGCCACCACCAATACATTCCTATTCCACAGACACGCAGCCACACACATCTCTGTTGTTAATAAAGCTGTTGAATCTGCCCTGAGCCTGCGTGTGTGTCTCCTGAGCCGTGCATTATGTCAATATCTCAGGAAAGGCAACTCATCACCACCCATGACCAAAAAACTTACACATGCATTATGTTACTCCTCCTAGTGAAACAAAAAATGATAAATTATATGCAAAATTCTTAGATTGCATTTCAAATTGTGAGAAAATATATAACTAGAAAAGCACTCGGAGAGCGCAGACCTCCGCCCAGCACCACAGTTCCCCCCATACAGTGTTTAACATCATAAATATTAATCCTACATTTATTTTGTCTAACTTTATAGATTCCTTGACCATGGAAAAAAATGCCATTCGCAAGAATTTTTTAAAGGATTTTTTTTTTTTACCTCCTTGGCGGAGGTAAAAAAAAAAAAAAAAAAAAAAAAAAAAAAAAAAAATCCTTTAAAAAATTCCTGGATCCAAATGGTGATCCGGATCACCACCAAACATTTATCTATTAACATTAACACACATGTATATAACACATTAACATTAACATTTATCTATTAACAATCGATAATCAGCATTCAAATGCAATTAGTGTTTCAAAACAGGCATGACGTCACAACTTACACATGCTATTTCATAACAAATTCATTACGCGAAAATTCTCAAGTACATTACTTATAACGAGAAAAAAATCTTACCTCGGAATGTGTCTTCCGATCACTAATTGCTGTAATCGGGGCCGATTGTGATGAACTTTGATTGACTGGCATCTGAATTTGACCGTGTCCATCGATCGTTTTGAACACAGCACGAGCGAGTAGTTCGATCTCTTGTAGGCACAATTTTGAGACGTTTCTGTTTTGAACAGTGCTCAACTAAGGCAACACAACCACGAGATCCATAACTCAAGAAATCGTTGCAATCAACACAGTGGGCTTTCCCTGGTACTTCGCATTTCGCTATGAAGTCTTTTTATGAAGGTATTTTTACTGATCTTTACAGTCATTGACACAGTTTTTTCAAGCCATTCCCAACAAAACTTGTTCCTTATCCCTTTGTCGATTTCTAAAATTCTTGCTTTGTTGTCTTTCGTGAGTTTTAGGTTCACCATTTTCACGAAATCGGGAAAACTCGGTTGATTGAGCTGTCCGCCATTTGCATTTCGCTCCGCGTGTGGGATATGACAAAGGAATAACAAAATCGCCGATTGGTTGCTTCACTAAGTATCAGCCAATTAGTGGCCTTGTTACATTACATTACTGGTCTCGCTGGGTAGCGCGTTCCTCGAGGTGGATTTTAGCAGCCGATCGAAATACAACTCGCCGCTCATAACATACCTCACCCCGACCCCCTAAAATTTTCTCCTAAAATTTAGACAATTCAAGAGAATGACCCTAGACATGATCAAATCCGAGGAATTCCGCAGATCCGCGGACTCTGCAGAGTCATAGTGAGAGGAATTTTCATTCAGATTCTGTGTTGCAGAAAAGATTCAATACAAAGTATTGATAAACCTTTGTTACACAATACACGCACAGTCACCAGCCACCAACAGGATCTAACATGTGGGAGATGCTATTCCAACCAGTTGCCTTCCCTCCAAACTTGATTAAAGAGATACATGGGTTGCCACAGCGACAAAAATCCCATCAGCTAGATAATCTACAGTATTTATTTATGTATCCTTGAAGAGCACCTGGTTGGACCATTTTATCCATTTTTAAGCTTTTAAAAAACCACAACTGTATTGACCAAGTGCAGCACTCCCACTTCTGCCTACCTACAAGTTTGATTAAAGAGATACTCCACATCCCCAAATCAGAAGTATCATCTCAGTTAGTAGGGAGATACCGGTGTAGCTTTACCATGACATCACAACACTTCTGACTACTGACTGTCCCTAACCTATCGCTGCCTAAACTGTAATAAACAGACAAACAGATCTCCGAACAGTGACCCCCCCCCCCCAGCAAAAAACAAATATGTTGTGGAGCTTGTAAATAAAGAGGCAGATTTGTCTCAGACGATTTATTACACACTCTCACATCTCAAGCATAGACAGAATGGCATTCCAGCAGAAACTCCTCTCTTAAATATCGTGGCATTCTTCCAGCATTTTCTAACACACAAAAGATGACCTTTGCGTCACATCACACTCAACCCCCTCATCCTTAACACCTCAACTGTTATCTCACTAGGAAACCCCTGCTCTTTGTTTACACAGTCTCCTGTCTGAGATGGTACACAATCAGGCTCTCCCCAGGTGCCACAATGTTAATATTGCACTATAATGCAAGTGCTACAGAGGCCAGATTTTTGCAAAAGTTGAAACTTACAGGGTCTTCTGCTCCTGAAAAACTTTGTAGTCCACTGAGTGGAACCCAAGGTTCAGAATCATCATCCTAATAAAACAGAAAAAAATAACAAAATGCCAGTAAACAAAAATGAACACCCATACAGTCTACAAACCAATCTGCAAGTTACCATGATGTATGTAACATGCTAACTCCACAATATATTTTTAATACAAAACCTAAAATATACTGAACACTAAATCTGCACAATTAAAGACTGCCTGAAATACAATGAATAATACTGTAAGTGTTTTATTAACATGGATCATGCACACAGAGCATGAGATGGTTTCGTCTTGTGTTGAAAATCCAGCACACACCTTTCTCTGGCAGTGGTGCACTCCATCTCTCTGCCAAAGCACAAACACATTGTGCTTTTTCTTTATATATCTCAAGTGGGCATCAATATGTGGGGCCTATGTTAGCATTATTAAAGCAGACCAATTCATTTTTAAAAAGTCCTATTGTCAGTGCAATATTAAACACTGTCACATTGTAGAGCTGAGTGCCTCAGTGCTCTGGTGATTTTTCTGTGCTCTACATGAAATACCTTATTTGAAAATAGCCGCTCAACAAGCTTGTCGATCTGCTATTTAAGGTTTTCCAGAATCTGAAACTTACATGGCCCTCTTCTGTAGTTCCCCATAGTCTTTCTGAAGATGGTTCACTTAGGGGGATCCAGGCATCAGAACTGGCATGGGCTCTTGTCTAAACAAAAGATGACAGTTTCCATCTAATGACTGCAACAAATTTGACAAAAATATGTATCTGTAACTCAGTCACAATATCGTCATTGCCAAAATGTACTCTACACATAGACTACACATATTTCAAGATATTGATGAAGACATCTGCTGCTGGAGATGTATCTGGCAATACAATAGTAATTATTAAAAATAAGAAAAAATAGTTCTATTTTGTGAGAAGTAGATCTGGCTACATATAGCCAAGTACAGTATAGTTTAACGCTACATGTTTAAAGTTCATGACTTTCCAGATCCTGGTTTGGCTGATCAATCTTGGTATCTCTCATTGCTTCCCTAAAGTGATAGAAAACATAGATTCATATTAATCTTTGAATACATGATTCTCAAGCTTTATTCCCCCTGAGGAAATACATAGATCTATTAAATAAAAATGTTACTGTGACATGATCATATCAATAGATGCAAAATGATAAATGGTGTAATGCTAAATGCAAATAGAAGATAGTAGCCGTGTTGTAAATAATGTTATGTCACCCCAAGTTACCTCTCTTCGGCTAGGTAACATCATGGCTAGAGTCACATCCAAAGCAATGAAAATAATAAAATATAATAATAATAATGATAATAATAATAATAACAATAATCCTCTTGTCTATCATCCCTAGGCGATATCATGGCTAGAGTCACATTCAAAGCAATAAAAAAGAATTGTCCCCTCCATTATCCCTGTCTATCAGTTTTGTTTGCAGCAGATATAATTATCGTGTGCTGTATAAATGGCCAGAATCAAGCAGAAAGGACTAACCTTTTTTTCCATAATCATCTTGTTCTTCTTGGAATATCCGTTTCAGAACCAGGGAGGATATATTTTCCTTTTCAGTCGGACTCGGTCCATTTTCTACGTTTGTCTGTACTCTGAGCTAGCTAACGTAACGTTAGGTTGCTTTGATTTGAAAACCAATGGAATGAGATACATGACTACTTTTACCAGAGTGCTCAGCGCGAATGGCACATGCGCATAACAATCGCCCCGAACAAGCCAGCCAATCATAGCACAATGACGTCTTTCACGCATGCGCAATGCTAGGCGCGAATGTCGGTTGCTTTAAGCGGGAAGAAGAAACGGAGAGGCACAACCATAATATATATTTAGCAAAAATGTCAAAATATAGGTTTGCCCTTGTTAGTTGGGCGAAGGGACCTGACAAAGATAAAACCAGCATCGTTCCCATCAGCTGGATAATTGATTTTGACCCAGCTGCTACTACCGACACGACATATCTTGTTGAATGTCGAACAACTAACAGCAAGAAGCCTGCTAATGGATGCCCGTTGAAGATGCTGTAGTTCTTCAGTTAGCAGGCAAGTCGGTCTTACACACACTCTCACACTGGACCTATCACTTATTTCCTACCAGTTACTGTATTATCAAATACAGCAACAAAATGTTCTGTTTATTATGTCAAAATGTGTATCCCGTATTTCACTATTTTGCAGTCTAAAATTTGGCACATAATTATTTATTCTGTAGTATTTATTAATACAGTGGTGTTTAGTTTGATATTAAATCTATCCTTATAAATTAATGTAGAAAAAGAGGCTACACTGAGAGCTGCTGAGCGGGAACTGGAAGCGCAGGAACTGAGCAGAAACATGCCGGCCAAGAGTGTGAGAAAAGGAAAACGCCTGGACTTTGGTGAAGAATATTTCGGTACTGGTGACAAAGCCTCTGGCTCTGGAAATCCAAAACAGGTAATTCAACAGAGATTGATATCACATTATGCAACATTTATGTAATGGATTATCCATGACTAAATAATAAAAATTAATATCTTTGCCCTATAGAAAAAGGCCAAAGTTGCTGCTCAAAGACAGGTGGAGGAGGAATTACTGTCAGGGAACAGTCAGTTCAGCCCCGGTCCAGCAGAATCGTCAAGCCAGGAAAGCCATGACTTTACCAGAGATCTGCAGAGCCAGATCAAGGCTTTACATAAAGAAAACTCCAAACTACGGAACATGGTAGTTAAAGGCATGTATTGAGTATTACGTCATCAAATATTATTATATATCATATGGTATTAATCCATTTAGACCTGAGGGTGATTCTAAAGATGCTATCTAAATCTAACAAGCAATCGCCCATATCAGCCCATGTGTGGTCAGATAGGTGGGCTACAGGTATTTTAAGAGCATGTTTGAAGAATCACGAGCATATTTATCACTCACACAGGCATAATAAGCAGAAAAATGAGGTTGCAATTTGTCTATGTGATTGTGCAAGTAACAACCATCAGTCACAGTCTGTATCATTTATACTGATTGTTACTGTTAATGAGCCCAGGGTAAACGAGCATGATATACTGCACATGAAGTCAGTGTCAATTCTATAACTTGCTCCTGTTACGATTATTTTAATGATACGTCAATTGATTTGTAGCATCTTGGACAATATTGGTCTTCATGGTTGCTGTCTGAATAATCTTGTACTTTTTTCTCAGAAATTCCAGCTCTGTTGGTGGAGGTGAGAAAACTTGTCTCCTTCAATACCGCCACCACCACCACCACCAAGAAAGATGTTGACAACCGCCCCACCAAACATGCTGATGAACCTGATGCTGAGAGTGACGGCCCAGGTGAAACATCACTTTGCATACCTTGCAGACCTTCACATGTATGTATTTGTTGGAAAATTTCTAACATTAAAACTTACAGCATTATTGGCATCTTATTGCTTGTGGCGTTTTCTTTTTTTTCTGTCTATGCATTCTAATGCTTGGAGTGACTTTCCTTGTTTCATCCTTGCTCATGCTCTTATTTTTATATTACTTTTGTTTACATAAGGTGAAAATCGGGAACAACAACGTCACTATCTCATCACATTGTTGGGAGACTGGAAAAAGTTGTACCACCCCCAATGGTATGGCACGGGTGCTACTGATGGGGCTCTTTGATGTTGAAGTCCTCCTCAAGTCCAACCTGAAAGGAGGGGTCAGCAAGTTGGATCCCAATGCTGAGCGTCGGCAGGCTCTCGACCCGAGGAAACTTCAAGCTTTGCAAGGTAAGTAGTTCTCAGAGTTGGTTGCCTTCCAGTTTTGATTGCATCTCTTCCAGGAGGGGGGATTTTCCCTTTGGTTATACAGCAAACCAGAGCAGGGGGTATGGGGCAGGAGGAAGGAGTGGGGGCGGGGAGACAGCAAGCAGGTGGGTAATCATTGTGGTTCTGTTCCACAGATGCTGTTGTAAAACAGTTTCCGAGGGCCAAGGATGCTGATGTGAGAAAGTCCATCAACAGTCGAATCTGTGAGCTAAGACACCAGGTGAAGCACAAGTTGCAAGTTTAATTTATATTTTGTACTGGTATGTTGCACTGCTGCAGGATATTAAGTTGAGTTTAAAGTTTGCACTGTTAAGAATTTGCACTGTTTAATGTTGCACTTTTAAAAATGTACCTCTCTCCTACATCCTCAGGATTTGTTTTTGATCTGATTAAAAGAGAATATAGGTGACTTTTGATAGATACCCATTAGTCTGTGTTAATTATCATATAAAGGTTATATATACTGTATATATATATACTGTATATATATACTGTATATATATATACACTGACATAATGTCTGGCCCAGGAAACACGCACGCAGGCTCAGGATAGATTTAACAGCTTTATTCAACAAGCAGGTGTGTCTGAATGGATGTGTGAGGTATGTGTATGTGATGGGGGTGAACACCGATGCGCAGGAAGCAGAGCAGTGCGCCGTACAGCCGGACAACCCTATGGAGAGAGCAAAGGACAAGGGTAAAGGGCACCACACCTGGACAGGGATAATGAGTAGTGTGGTGCTTACTTGTGGGTGCAGGTGGCTGGCGTTGGCCAAGGGAGAAGCCCGGAAGACAGCGTCCTGCAGAGCCTGTGACGATGGTGAGGATTGGGTGGCGATGACGGGAGAATCCGTCACCAGGGAATCCACCTGTGCACAAGGGTGAAGACTTGGAGAAAGGTAAGGTATGCTTATGTAGGACTGAAGTCTCGCTGGTAATCAGGGGTTGATAAATGAGCGAAGAAGTGCCGATGCGAACAGATGGCTCCAAACCGCTGCACTGGGCTGAGTGGGCTAAATAGCCCGCTGCTGACGAGGCGCAGGTGTGCGCGCAGGTGAGGCAGCTGATGAGCGGCGAGTCGTGACATATACGTATATCACATTTCCATACAATTTCACGTATATTTAAGATATATTCTACCACGTATTAAATATACTGTATGTACATGTTTTTCCATATATTGTTACATAATTTACAATACATTCTACCATATATTGCTCATATATCTTTCCATATATTTCATTTATGTTTCCATATAATTTTCCATATATGTAAAATACATTTACCATATATTGAACATATATGTGACACTTTATCTTTATATACACTACCGTTCAAAAGTTTGGGGTCACCCAGACAATTATTTTGTGTTTTCCATGAAAAGTCACTCTTATTTACCACCATGAGTTGTAAAATGAATAGAAAATATAGTCAAGACATTGACAAGGTTAGAAATAATGATTTGTATTTGAAATAATAATTTTTTCCTTCAAACTTTGCTTTTGTCAAAGAATCCTCCATTTGCAGCAATTACAGCATTGCAGACCTAACATGATTGCACAAGGGTTTTCTAATCATCCATTAGCCTTCTGACGCAATGAGCAAACACATTGTACCATTAGAACACTGGAGTGATAGTTGCTGGAAATGGGCCTCTATACACCTATGTAGATATTGCACCAAAAACCAGACATTTGCAGCTAGAATAGTCATTTACCACATTAGCAATGTATAGAGTGTATTTCTGATTAGTTTAAAGTTATCTTCATTGAAAAAAAGTGCTTTTCTTTCAAAAATAAGAAAATTTCTAAGTGACCCCAAACTTTTGAACGGTAGTGTATATTACCAATACATTTTCCCATATAAATCGCAATACATGATGGTGGATATTTATAAATATAAAATTACATATATTTTGGGATATATAAACACATATATTATTCATTCATGTTTAATATATTGCAATATATGGAAAGCGGCAATCATTTGTATATTTTGCAATATATTGCAATATATTACATGAATATATAATATATTGTGTAATATATGTATCATCAATATATAATTCCATGTAATTAAAACATACAATATATCGGGAAATGTATTGGGAAAAAAATAAATATGAGAATATATTACAATATATTTCAAGTAATATATTGGTAAATATGTTTTCACCAGGTGAAGCGCAAGCTGCAAGTTTAATTTATATTTTGTACTGGTATGTTGCACTGTTGAAGGATATTAAGTTGAGTTTAAAGTTTGTTTAAAGTTTGCACTTTTAAGATTTTGCACTGTTAAGAATTTGTACTGTTTAAGATAAGATAAGATAAGATAAGATAAGATAAGATCAGCCTTTATTAGTCCCACAATGGGGAAATTCCAGGATTGCAACAGCACAGGGATAGCAACACTCAGAGCAACAATCAGAAGGCAAGAAAAAACAAGAACAGCTAGTATACATATGTACATATTACTATAAATAAATAAATAAATAAATATATATATATATATACAGTGATCCCTCGCTACTTCGCGCTTCACCTTTCGCGCCCTCAGTGCATCGCGGATTTTTCAGAAATATTCATCAAAAATTCAAAATTGAGAAAAAATGGGCGGGCGCTAGCAGAAGGCAGGGAGACTACATTAGAACATCAGGTATCAACACGGAGAGCCGCACAACTCAAAATCAACCTCTCTGACCACCGCTCCACTCCTCTCCGCCCACCTCTTCACTGCTCGGGAATCTCGCAAACTGATTGGCCGAGACATTTTACCTCGCAAGCTGATTGGCCGAGACGTTTTACCCAGCTTCTCTCCCTGCCGAGCGCCATACCCAGCGAAGGAAGACCGCATTCATTGTTCTTTATCGCTAGTCTCGCCGCGTGGAACTTTTCGCTGTTCTCTTGTGCCTTTTTGTGCGAAATAGTCTTCCCGTCGAGCCACTACACCGCCTCCTGCAGCTGCCCTCGACGATCCTGCGCCTCTAGCACCTGACGATGAGGCGTCACCTGAGGAGCAGTAAAGCTCTCATTAACCTGTGCAGTAAATCATCTTCATCTTGAGTTACGTATCTTGTTATAAAAATAAAAGAGTTCTAAAAACATATTTATGTACACTTTATTTACATCTACATATGTATGTACACTTACACACACACACACATTTCATATGAGAGAGAGAGTGAGAGAATGAACGTATGTGTTATTTATGGGTGACGTCATTAGGGGTGACGCTACTTCGCGGTTTTTCACTTTTCGCGGTCGGTTCTGGAACCCATTAACCGCGATAATATATATGTATACACACAGTGCGGAGCATTGTGGTTGGTGGATGTGCAGCAGAAAGTCTAAGCTCTCTCTCCGCGGATGCGGCGGGCCAGCTGGATGTCTTTGGGCATGATGGTGATCCTCTTAGCGTAGATGGCGCACAGGTTGGTGTCCACGAAGAGAAGAGACCCACCAGGTAGGCCTCGCTGGCCTCCTGCAGAGCCATGACGGCAAAGCTCAGGAAGCGCAGGTCGGTCTTGAAGTCCTGAGCGATCTCCCTCACCAGGCGCTGGAAGGGCAGCTTACGGATGAGCACCTCCGTGGATTTCTGGTAGCGACGGATCTCTCTCAGAGCCACGGGCCTGTAACAGTGAGGCTTCTTCACTCCGCCGGTGGCCGGAGCGCTTTTTCCGAGCAGCCTTGGTGGCTAGCTGCTTCCTGGGGGGCTTTTTCCTCCAGTAGATTTACGGGCGGTCTGCTTGGTTCTTGCCATCGCTCTTTATTATTCTGTCTTATATTTCTTGCACGGCGCCTAAACTCCAGCCCGGAGTTAATGTTGCACTTTTTAAAATGTACCTCTCTCCTACATCCTCAGGATTTGTTTTTGATCTGATTAAAAGACAATAAAGGTGACTTTTGACAGATATCCATTAGCCTGTGTTAATTTTCATATAAAGGTTTGCTCATATATATATATATATATATATATATATATATATATATATATATATATATATATATATACTGTATATATATATATATATATACAGTATATATATATATATATATATATATACACACACACACACACACACACACACACACACACACACACACACACACATCACATTTCCATATAAGATAAGATAAGATAAGCCTTTATTAGTCCCACAAAGGGGAAATTCCAGGATTGCAACAGCACAGGGATAGCAACACTCAGAGCAACAATCAGAAGGCAAGAAAAAACAAGCAAGCAAGAGCAGCTAATATACATATGTACATATTACTATAAAATATATATATATACACACACACACACACACACACACACAGTGCAGAGCATTGTAGCTGGATGGAATAAATATATGAATATATGAACACACAGTGCAGAGCATTGTAGCTAGATGGAATAAATATGTAAATATATAAACACCCACAGTATGGAGCATTGCAGCTAGGTGGAATAAATATGCAAGTATATAAACACACACAGTGCGGAGCAATGTAGCTAGATGGAATAATATGTAGATATATAAAAACACAGTGCGGAGCATTGTAGCTAGATGGAATAAATATATAGATATATAAATATAAACACACCCAGTGCAGAGCATTGTAGCTAGATGGAATAAATATGTAAATATATAAACACACACAGTGCAGAGCATTGTTGCTAGGTGGGATGAAACAGCATAACCGTCTATTTAGTTATCCTACATGGTATGATTATGTGCCCATACATATTCTCACCCTCCATAGCGACCGGTATGTTCCTAGTTGTATGCCGGAGAGGACCATTGTGTAAGTCTATTGCATCTTTTGCATTCAAAAAAAACTATTAGTTTGTTACGTCTTTTTGCTATCTCTGCGAGCAGCCCTGCTTAGGTTGTACAGTCTGACAGCCGTTGGTAGGAAGGACCTACGAAACCTCTCGGTTGTGCACCTGGGATGATGTAGTCTGCTGCTAAATGAGCTCCTCAGTGCATCCAGTTTTTTCACATATATTTAAAATATATTCTACCATGTATTAAACATATATATGTACATATTTTTCCATATATTGTTACATACATTTACAATACATTCTACCATATATTGCTCATATATCTTTACATATATTTCATTTATGTTTCCATGTAATTTTCCCTATATGTAAAATACATTTATCATATATTGAACATATATGTGACACTTTAACTTTACATATATTACCAATACATTTTCCCATATAAATCGCAATACATGATAGCGGATATTTATAAATATAAAATTACATATATTTTGGGATATACAGTTAGGCCCAAAAATATTTGGACAGTGACACAAGTTTTGTTATTTTAGCTGTTTACGAAAACCTATTCAGGATACAATTATATAATCAATATGGGGTTAAAGTGCAGACTCTCAGCTGTAATTTGAGAGTATTCACATCCAGATTGGAGCAAGGGTTTAGGAATTACAGCTCTTTAATACGTAGCCGCCTCTTTTTCAAGGGACCAAAAGTAATTGGACAATTGACTCAGAAGGCTGCAAAAAAAATAACAAGGCTGCATGGGCTCTTCCCTCGTTAACCTGTCATCAAATAAGCAGTTAAAAGGTCTGGAGTTGATTCCAGGTGTGGCGTTTGCATTTGGAAGCTGTTGCTGTGAAGACACAACATGCGGTCAAAGGAGCTCTCAATGGAGGTGAAACAGACCATCCTGAGGCTGAAAAAAAGAAGAAATCCATCAGAGAGATAGCAGAAATGTTAGGAGTGGCCAAATCAACAGTTTGGTACATTCTGAGAAAAAAAGAGTGCACTGGTGAGCTTGGGAACTCAAAAAGACCTGGACGTCCACGGAAGACAACAGTGGTGGATGATCACAGAATCCTTTCCATGGTGAAGAACAACCCTTCACAACATCCACTTAAGTGAAGAACACTCTCCAGGAAGTAGGTGTATCAGTATCTAAGTCTACCATAAAGAGAAGACTTCATGAGAGTAAATACAAAGGATTCACCACAAGGTACAAACCATGAATCAGCCTCAAAAACAGAAAGGCCAGAATTGACTTTGCCAAAAAACACCCGAAGAAGCCAGCCCAGTTCTGGAACAGCATTCTTTGGACAGATGAGACTAAGCTCAACCTGTACCAGAATGATGAGAAGAAGAAAGTTTGGAGAAGAATTGGAACAGCTCATGATCCAAAGCACTACATCTTCTGTAAAACATGGTGGAGGCAGTGTGATGGCATGGGCATGCATGGCTTCCAATGGCACTGGGTCACTTGTGTTTATTGATGATGTGACAAAAGACAGAAGCAGCCGGATGAATTCTGAAGTGTATTGGGATATACTTTCTGCTCAGATTCAGCCAAATGCAGCAAAGTTGATTGGACGGCGCTTCACCAATGATCCAAAACATACTGCAAAAGCAACCCAGGAGTTTTTTAAAGCAACGAAGTGGAATATTCTGCAATGGACTAGTCAATCACCAGATCTCAACCCAATCGAGCATGCATTTCACTTGCTCAAGACAAAACTTAAGGCAGAAAGACCCACAAACAAGCAACAACTGAAGACAGCTGCAGTAAAGGCCTGGCAAAGCATCACAAAGGAGGAAACCCAGCATTTGGTGATGTCCATGGGTTCCAGACTTCAGGCAGTCATTGCCTGCAAAGGATTCTCAACAAAATATTGAAAAGTAACATTTTACTTAGGGTTATGTTTATTTGTCCAATTACTTTTGAGCCCCTGAAATGAGGAGCGTTTGTATAAAAATAGCTACAATTCCTACATGTTTAATCATAGATTTTTGTTCAACCCCTTGAATTAAACCTTAAAGTCTGCACTTCAATTCCGTTGTAGTTGTTTCATTTCAAATCCAATGTGGTGGCATACAGAGCCCAAATCATGAAGATTGTGTCACTGTCCAAATATTTCTGGGCCTAACTGTATAAACACATACATTATTCATTCATGTTTAATATATTGCAATATATGGAAAGCGGCAATCATTTGTATATTTTGCAGTATATTGCAATATATTACATGAATATATAATATATTGTGTAATATATGTATCATCAATATATTTCCATGTATTTAAAACATATAATATGTTGGGAAATGTATTGGGAAAATAATATATTAGAATATATTGCAATATATTTCAAGTAATATATTGGTAAATATATTTTCCTTTCGTAAGGGTGAGTCCTCTGTGCTCAACTTCATCTCTGTTGGAGATGAGGCCGACGATCGCAGAGTCGTCAGAGAACTTTTGTAGATGGCAGTGTGTTGTGTTGTGTGAGAAGTCCGCAGTATAAAGGGTGAACAGGAAGGGAGCCAAAACCGTTCCCTGGGGGGCCCCCGTGCTGCCGATGATCGACAGCATGGGGGCCCTGTAAAAATAACTGTAAAAATAAATAAATAATAAAATTAAAATTAAAAAAAAACATTGCATTGTGGGAAAAAAAAATACACATTTGGTATTACCATATAATTTGGATGAATGGTGAAACATTTCATAAGTAAAAAATATTTGAATCCAGTTGACTTGACTGAGATTTCATACAGCATATTTACCCACCTGGATTACTGCAACTCTTCAGTAAATTAAGAAATTGAATTAATTTTGCATTCATTATTTTTATTATAATTGAAAAAAAAATCCTTTTTAAAATTTTTGTTTGCTCATTCTATTATATTATCGTTTTACAAGCACTTCTTTTCAAATATTCATGTTCATAACTTTTAATATTTTATTGCCATTGCAATAAAGTTGTTAAATGAACCTTGTATCTGTAAATTTCTACATTATATTTTACATTTACATTGATGCTTATATTAGGGCTGCCTGACTTATTCTGCAAATTCCATTAAATCATATGGATTACAAAGTCTTTCCAAAACCTTGAAATTACTTGAATTTACAGTTTTTTAAATATTTCATAAGTCTTTAAATAATTAAACTCCACTACTGACTTCCGGTTATGGCGGCCGCCTAGAAGGACACGTATCACTCTGCTCTACCCTTGGAAATAAAAATTCGGCAAATAACTCTCTCATTTGGAACAGAACTTTTCCCAGCGTTTGGGTGAGGATATGCCGGTGAAGACTAAGGCTGGGAAATCAGGAGGGGGAAAAATTGAATCGCCGAAGCAGTCCAAATTAACGGACTTTAAAGTTTGTGGCGCAGTAGAAAAAGCTGCGGATATGGCGGATGAAACTAGCGGTGGTGCGGTAACTGCTGCTGCTGACGATGGCGGCACAGGTGCAGTGCTGGCTGCCATTAGCTCAATGAGAGCAGACTTTTCCGCTAAACTTGATGGGATTATGGCAGCGTTGGATGCAATGAGAAAGGAGTTGGGTGACTGCGTGGAGCGAGTGACGCAGGCGGAGCTTCGTGTTTCAAGTGCGGAGGATGAAATTAGCGGACTTCAAATAAAGGTGCGCACTTTGGAAAAAAAAAATAAAGATCTGGAAAATAGCGTTCTGGACTTGGAATCTCGGTCCAGAAGGAACAACCTGAGGCTGGTGGGTCTACCGGAGGGAGCCGAAGGTCGTGATTCATGCTCCTTTTTGGAGGGGTGGATCCCGGAGGCGCTGAACAACGCGGAGCTAAAATCATCAGTCGTCTTGGAAAGCTCCCACCGAATTGGCCCACCGAGAGGTAACAAGGCAGCACCGAGGACGCTAATTATGAAGTTTCTCAGCTACAGAGACAGGATGACGATCTCCAACGCGGTGCGGGCCAAAGGAGAAATTAAATACCAAGATCAGCAGGTGCGGTTCTACCCAGATCTGGCCTCAGGAATCCAACAATTAAGGAAGCAGTTTGACCCCATCCGCAAAGAACTGCGCAACCTTGAGATTCGTCATGGAGTGATTCACCCTGCAAGACTTCTGGTCACATATGAGGGCAGAACACGCATCTTCAAGACCCCCGAGGAGGCGCAGGAGCTCATCAAGAAGATCCAGGAAGAGACTGGTGGGAGCTAAGCATGAACAGAATATAGGGTAGAATATTTGAGCATTTAACTGATTAGAAGCATATAACAAGATTACAAAATATAGAATGTATTACATATTAAAAAAAAAAGGTACAAAATTGCTAAAAAAAAAAATAAATTTGGAGTTAAATTGGAAAATTACAGAAGAGAGTTAATGTTACGTTATTAAAAGCAGTAGAGTTAGGGTGATTGGGAGGATGAAGAAGGAGTGGCTTTGGCTGTTCCTCGTGGGTGTGGAACGGTCGATGGCTATATCGGGAGACGGAATTTTTCTTTTGCTTTTGGGGGGATTGCCACAAATGTGGGAAGGGGGAATTTGTTTGTGTGTAGTTTGTAGGGTGAATGTTCAACCACTCATTTTTTTGCTTTTCTGTTTGAGCATGTTTACACTGCAAGGTAATCCCAAACTCCCTATTGATTATAAATCAAAGCGTTAATCTTAATTTAACTTCATGGAATTGCAGAGGTCTACAAAATTTAAAAAAACTTAAACAAGTTATGAATAAAATAAAAGACATGGGTTCAAAAATTGTGTTTTTACAAGAAACTCATCTAATAGAGCAAGATGTAAAAAGAATTAGGAGTAGATGGCAAGGAAATGTTTTCACCTCATCATTTTCATCCCGAGCCAGGCGAGTTATGACTCTCATACATAAATCAGTCCCATTTCAAGTGAAAAATGTAATTGGAGACAAATTTGGAAGATATGTAATCATTCAAGGATCTTTGCTATTAGAAAACATAAATTTGGTGAACTTATATGGTCCCAATATAGATGATCAAAAGTTCTTTGCCAATTTATTTCTTATCTTATCATCACTTACAGGGCAACATATAATAGCAGGGGATTTTAATTGTACATTGAATCCCAGTATAGATAGATCAACAAGACTGGACTGTACGCACAATGGATGTTGGATGACCATTAATCATTTTATGAAAGAATTGAAATTGATAGATATATGGAGAGAAATGAAACCACAAGTTAAAGCATACTCTTGTTATTCCAATACCTACAAGACATTCTCACGTATAGATTATTTTTTGATCTCCACAGAATTAAGGTCCAAGATTCAAAACTGTTTTTATGATAACATCGTGATCTCTGATCATGCACCCTGCTGTCTAATGTATGTAGATAAGAAATTGACAAAGGAACCAGGTAGATGGCAATTTCAGCATAAATGGCTTCAGGATGAGGAATTTGTTAAGTATATAGAAAAACAGATAGATGAGTTCTTTGATATCAATACTACACAAACATCAGCATGTGTAAAGTGGGAGGCTTTCAAAGCTTTTATTAGGGGACATATTATTAGTTATACAGGTTCAAAATCTAAGAAGACTCGAGAGGAGAGAGTCCAATTGGAACATAAAATAAAATTCTTCAAGAAAGAGTATATGCAGGAAGAGATCCAAGGTTGGAGAACGAATTACTGATTTTGAGAGCTGAATATGACAAAAAATCAGCGAATAGAGCTGCCTCGAGTCTTCTAAGATTGAAACAATCTTTTTATGAACAAGGTGAAAAATCAGGAAAGTTATTGGCATGGCAGATTAAACAATTAGAATCTAAAACACCAATTACCAGTATTATAAGTAACGGACAGGTAGTTATAGATCCTTCAGAAATTAATAGAGCTTTTAGAGATTACTATGAAAAATTATATGATACCAAAAATGAATCTGACTTAACAAAACTACATGGGTTTTTGAATGAACTATTTATACCGTGTATTCCAAATGAAAATAGGGAGATACTGGAGTCTAAAATTAGTCAAGAAGAAGTTGGACTAGCCATTGATAATATGAAATCAGGAAAAAGTGCAGGACCAGATGGTCTTCCAGTTGACCTTTATAAAAAATTTAAGAATAAATTAACAAAACCTTTTTTGGAAATGGTTTTAGAAGCATTTCAAAATAGTAATTTACCATCATATATGAATAATGCCTTAATTATACTGTTGCCAAAACCAGGTAAGCCCTCTAATAAATGTGAAAATATGAGACCAATAAGCCTATTAAACGCCGACCTTAAGATAATTTGTAAAATTTTAGCAAGACGAATACAAGAAATTTTACCAAATATTATTAATCGAGATCAGAATGGCTTTATAAAGGGAAGACAAGGCTTCCATAATGTAAGAAGACTATTTAATATTATTTATTCTAATAAAGAAGCACCGGATACAGCTCTCTTATCACTGGATGCCGAAAAAGCCTTTGATAGAGTTGAATGGCCCTTTCTTTTTGAAGTCTTACAAAGGTTTGGACTTGGAAATAATTTTATAAAATGGGTTCAGATAATATATAATAATGCTACTGCAGAAATTCTAACAAATAACAATATTTCAAAATCAATAAAAATCAATAGAGGATGTCGACAAGGCTGTCCACTTTCACCTTTACTGTTTACTATGGCAATTGAACCTTTAGCGATGGCGATACGTCTACAGTCACAAATACTGTATATGGAATTAAAGTTGGACCAACAGAACATAAAATCTCCCTGTATGCCGATGACATAATTTTGTTTATGTCGAATCTTAAAAAATCAATTCCGACCTTGTTGAATTTAATAAAGAATTTCGGGGAAATATCAGGATATAAAATAAATAAAACTAAATCTTCAATATTAATGCTAAATGAGACCCAGAGAAATTACCCAGCCCCTGAGGTAAATCAATTCAGTGTTGTAAATCAGTTCAAATATTTAGGAATCCAAATTGTGCCTAAGCTAGAATCAGTCGCCAGTGTCAATTATGAAGCCTTAATGACAGATATTGATGAGTTACTTCAGAGATGGATGTCACTACCAATGTCGATGATCGGGAGAATTAATATACTTAAAAGTAATATCTTACCTAAAATACTTTATTTAGTTCAATACATTCCCTTACCACCACCTTTAGATTTATTCTCAAGAATTAAAAAAAAGTTAGTGGAATTTATATGGAACAACAGGAGGGCTAGATTACGTCTGTCTTTATTATATTTACCATTTGA